>WNLI01034454.1:0-18250 GCA_025802215.1 Wirenia argentea
ACGGCATCCAACCTCGTCCCACGAGATATCACTTCGCCAACGGCTCAGTGATATCTCGTGGGACTCGGTTTGGATACCGTGTCAGATATCGAAATCTCGGTTAATAACTGCTAAATGTCCGTTGGTACAACATACGCCATATAATGTGCGATCATACCCAAAGAAGTCCAAAACGTGCCACCGTCTCGACAGACAGTGGGTCTGAAAGAATAGTTCTTGGTTATACGTTATCATTATTATAAGCCGAAATTATTATGGTACATCCACTCGATCATGTTGTATATTCGCCTGCTAACACAGTAGCCTACGGTAGTACACATCATCAAGTGCCATCCGTTCTTGCTCTACCATTTCCAACACTTGTAGAACACATAAACTTTCGAGCGACGGGTTAAAATAGCCAGCAAGAGACACAATTTAAGCTACACTACACCTTACTCTCATTATGCACAGGGCGAGTCATAAAAATGTTACCCGCATCATGGTTATAATATCAAATCACAAAAATCATATTTATGCAATGTATTATACCTATTATGATTTAGTATACAGAGTGTCCCAGAAAAACTGCACCACTGCACATTGTGCGGTAATCAGATAACCATCGGATGGATTAATGTGATGTATATCTCATTGGAAAGCCAGACCACTCCCGGTAACATATGATACATGCTAGAAATATAAGGATTTTTAGTCATTTAAAGGCAATATCTTACGATTGGTGAAAATTGCTAAATTCCCAATTTGACGTATTTTCAGTTTCAAAAACATTGCTTGTGTTGAAAACTAAAGGATACACATCCTCAAATCAGCACTTCAACCAGTTTATGATCGGTGACATCATGGATTTTGGTGTACACACTAGATTGCCTACATCAATCATAAACTTCTTAAAATGCAGTTTTGTGGATATATGTATCCTTTAGTTTCCACCACAAGCAATGGATTTGAAAATATAAATGGCCTACGTCAAAATATGAATTTCGCAATTTTCACCGTGCGTCTGATATTGCGTTTAAATGACGATTTTCTTAAATTTGTATACACGTATCATATTCATATGTCTCCGGAACCGTAAATGGCTAAGCTTTCCAGTGATATAAGTCATCTTTATCCATCCTATAGTTTTCGGATTATTGCACAATTTGCAGTGGGGCAGTTTTTCTGGGACACTCTGTAGATAAACTCATATAAAGATTACGGTATGCGAAAATGTATAAATACATAAGAAAACTAAATAATTTTAACTAAAGTAAACTTTCAACGTGTTCATAAATACTTAGTTATGTACACAATACTTAGCATAGCGACGTAGATGCTATCTATGTATATTTCTAACAACTCATTGTCCTCCATAGGTATCTATTTATCTACGAAGTCGTACATGAACTGCAGCATTGTGCAATTTGGCATAGCAGTAGACGAAGAATCCTATTTGGAAGGTCGAATACCACAGTTCGCTTACTCATTTCAACCTCGTACATGCTACCCTTGCAGTAGAATGGATTAGGGGAGGATTGTATACTGTTTGAATGCGCAAGATGTTACCGACTAAAACAGCTACAACACTAATTTTAGTTATCTACTGTTTTTAAACTAAAATTGCTTCTGGATTGCCATAACCCCACCCCTAATCCACTCATTGTCCATGCCGGTGTGTATTACGTAACCTATATCACATGCATCCTGTCATATCCTTTCGTGCGTTCCACCACCACCTTGCGTGTGTTAATCCACCATCACTTCACGTGCGTTCAGCCACCACCGTCACGTGCGTTCCGTCAAGTGGAGGTGGTGCGAACTTTCGACTTATAATTTTTTTTTTAAATAATTTTTTTTATTCTCACATATAAAATTTTTTTATGGCCATTTTGGGATCCGCCATCTTGGATGTGTAATTTCCGTTTCTGTATGATTGACATGAGGCTGTAATTATGTAGCTGAGTTTCACAATACAGGGTTGGGGTTGTGGTTAAGTAATGGAATACGATGCTAGGTGGTTAATAGGCTGTACGGTAATTTCGATATTACATACTGACTATACGAATTTATAATTCTAATTAGATAATACGCAATGGCTATACGAATTTATAATTCTATTGATAATTAATACGCTTCGCCGCTGCTACTGTTAGGCAAAGGGACGTAATCAATGGTTATTGTGATTTGCGATAATAGTACATAAAGTATTACGATTATAATATTAAGTATACCTTGGCAACATGGAGTGTATTCGAATAATGTATTATCGATGGTATTGTCATAATCGCGTTCCTAAATGGTACGAATACGTTGAAACGGCCAATACATACCAGGCTTACTATAATATTGTGACTAGTATGTTCGACGATGGTATTATTACAAAACAGCGAATTTTAATATTGGACATATATACCGAGGACGTAATGAGTAAATATAACAATAGTGATGTATTCGCGTTTTACATGCATGCACGAAACGACCTACTTAACAGAGCAAATAATTAGTTACTAGACCCGTGATTATACGTGTGTTCCATTGGAGTTCACGGATTGTGTTCTATTGTTAGAAAATGTTAATCTATTGTCGTCACACAATAGAAATCGAAAACTGAAATAGTGCATGCCCGTGACGTCACACGAGAGAAATCGAAAACTGAAATCTTATTTAACCAATGAAAACGCGTGTACTATATTCATCGACCAATCAAAAAAAGATTACGTACAGATAGTTTCGGTTTTGTTCGGCGCGTAAACTTCAGTTTTATCAAATCTGCTGGACAGCGTAGACGTGTTTAAGTATTTGATTTATGATTTCTCTGTCGATATCTGTCATATAAAGTGTGTACTTCAACGTAGCTATGGGTATACGTAGAGATAATACAACGGTGGAAAAGGAAAAGAAATCGGCTACTCTTCTGGGTGAGTAAAATATAAAGTAATTAGATAAGTCATACAATAAACTGTTACTATAATTAGATATTACATACTCTGTATACTCAGTCACTAGTATCCACAATTCCAATCATCGATATATACATTTCCCCCACATCCCTCGTTCTTCATTTGTACGGCCCTAGTCTCTACGGTTGCTATCCGATTTTTTATTTATTGCATACTCAGTCTCTCACTTCTCGTCGTCTATGATATAGCACCTAGAAAATGTATAATAAAGGCCTAGCCTATACGGTTGCTGCCCGATTTTTTCCTCACTTAACCCTTACGTTTCTATACATAGAGATACATGGATTTTTTTCTACCCACAGGCAAAGTAAGAAAACCCAGGGCAAAGAAAAACAAACTACCCACAGTAGTGGACTTAACGACCCCTACTGTATCGGAACAGAAGAAAAACAAACTACCCACAGTAGTGGACTTAACGACCCCTACTGTATCGGAACAGAAGAAAGACAATGATGTACCAGAACCGATGCAAGGTGTTACTACATCCGCAACTGACCCTGATATGAGAAGAGTAGACGTTGATCTCGGCGAAGGAAAGAAATTGCAAATAATCTCGTGGAAGAATGAACTGCGCGTCGATATAAGAAGTTGGGCTCAGGGAAGTTGTAACGCTATGTACCCAACGAAGAAAGGTGTGAGTCTCACATTGAAACGCTTCAAAACTTTGAGTCAAGTGGAACCGGACATCACCGTTATGCTTCAGAGTGGTGCTCAGGGTGATTTTATCCTTGGGAAAAACGTGTACGCGTGTGTAAACCTATTCGGGGTACATATAAGAAAGTTTTTTGTACCCAAGGAAAATCCGACGATGCTGCTACCATCCAAATTTGGTGTATTCCTCCGACGTAAGGAGTGGCACGCTTTTGTTGAGAATCTACCCTTTGTGTTGAGTGCCCTGCCGGAACTGTCGTACGTGGTGTCTTGTCGAGACGATCCTGGTCACATCAATCTGGAAGTTGGACTGACGTGTTCCGATTGTAATTCTGCACCGTGGACCGAAAACGCTGTTCAGCAATGGCTGGATTCTATTGCTCCAGCTTTTAACGCTACTCCGGATCACGATCCGAACAATTACTATGCCCCAAACACTGATCCGCGTCTTGTTAGGGACAGCGATACTATAATCCTCTAACGCGAACCATTTGTCGAGTGAATTGACGCGAACATTCAACAATCAATGTGTATCAGTGATTCATTGTGTAGTAATATTTCTGATTTGTGTATATAATATTATTATAACGTATTTTGCCGTATGAATTCGTGAACACTGAACATTCATCAAACAATGCATTTATGTAGTTTGTAGTATTAATAGATGTATATAAAATTATATATAGAAATGTACTGTTGTTGTATTGTAGTGTAGTGTAGTGTAGTGTAGTGTAGTGTAGTGTAGTGTAGTGTAGTGTAGTGTAGTGTAACGTGAACATTCGAATCAGACTTTTTGGTATAACGTATTACACCTAAAATTTATATATGTAACCTTTAAAAAAAAAAACTTATTTCTAACATTACTTAATAAAAAATCTATATAAAGCGTAAACACGTATTACATTCTTCATTCGTAGTCATGGAGTTAGAGACGCCATTCACCATGGTAATGGCCGGAGTTTCTGGTTCAGGGAAAAGTTATTGGGTTCAAAAACTATTGAGTAATTTGAATACTCTCATTGATAACATTCCGTCTCATATTGTCTGGGCATATGGTGAATGGCAACCTCTATATGAAAACCTGAAAGGTGTACATTTCGTAGATGGACTTCCGCAAATCAATGAATTACACGATAACACATTGCTGATAGTGGATGATCTGATGATGGAGGCTGATGAAAGAATAGCTAGGTTGTTCACTAAAGGATCTCATCATAGAAATATAAGTGTAATCTACATCGTCCAAAACTTATTCGACAAGAACAAACACCATAGAACCGTCAGTCTTAACGCTCACTATATCGTTATTTTCAAAAATCCAAGGGACGCCAGTCAGATAGTAAATTTCGGTAAACAAATGTTTCCAGGACAGAAAGAGTTTTTGAAAGAGGCGTATAAGGATGCAACATCCATACCTCACGGATATTTAATGATCGATTTGAAACAGAGTACTGATGATGACAAACGTGTGTTTACGGGAGTGTTTCCTGGGGACCAAGCAGTAGCGTATATAAGTAGAACGTAAAACTAAATAATTCAGTAGTCTCCATGGCCTTCGTCACAGCATCATGTCAGCTAGAATCAAACGAAATGTTAATACTTTGAAGTTGCTCAAAAAGAAAGATCCTAAATTACGAAGGGCAATAATCTCAAACGCCGATAAAGACTTGATAGAATGTATCTGTGAAATTTGTCACAACACTTTAAAAGGCAACGTACCACTCAAACCTCATCAGAAGAAGAAGTTGACGCGTTACAAGAAGGTTCTCAGAGAAGTAACTGACAAAAAGAAAAGCATAAAGTCCAAAAAGAGGATACTTCAACACGGTGGTTTTCTGCCGTTTCTCATCCCAGCATTGGCTGGTATTCTTGGACCGGTGGTGGGAAAACTGCTAGGACAATGAAACGTATGATATTAACCGACCCACGCATGCTTCCCCCTCGACCTCCATCTCTACCTCTCGTGGTAAGTCTCTCAGAAATGGATAAGGACATGAAAGAAATACTTACTCGACCGGGTGTAAACGAATCCGAGAAAGTACGTCTGTACAACGAAGTTCTAGAAAAATATAGGACATACAACGAACAGTACAAGAATGAGGGCACAGTAATTAAACCTACAG
Source organism: Wirenia argentea (assembly GCA_025802215.1). Taxonomy (NCBI): domain Eukaryota; kingdom Metazoa; phylum Mollusca; class Solenogastres; order Pholidoskepia; family Gymnomeniidae; genus Wirenia; species Wirenia argentea. The sequence goes on from WNLI01034454.1 coordinate 5,717, forward strand.
TCAAAACTACATCACCGACTCTAGAGGATGAGGATATAATGGAAACCGTACCTGTGAAGATGAAAAGTAAAGCTGGAATGCTACTGAAAAGGCTTCGACCTGCTATCCAATGGAATGAGAAAGGTGAACTGATATATAAAGACGAGACACAGCGGGGAACGAACATTATTGATTTGGTGAACGACGTGTTAAGAGATAGAAAGAAGCGTCGTACAATAAAAGGTCGTGAAATTTTTTTGAACGTATTGAAAGATGCCAATATTCCAATGGATCTAATGGGTAACACAGATGTACTAAAGACACTCCAAGACCAACCTGTAAGTGTCGCGTTTACCACACCTGCTAAAAAAATACCAGTCAAACAACCGTCTACACCCGTGAAAAAGACATCATCCAACCGGGTGATTACGCCAAAGAATTGGAGTACACCTAAACGTGTCACCGGGAAAAGAAAACGAAAATCACCAATACGGTGGTCTCACTATTAACAATGACCGACGTAACAATGGAAGAGAAATATTACACCCCTGAAGAACCCGCAAGTTTTGGTGGTCTTAACAGATTACGTAGAGCAACAGGGAAGAAGAAACATCGTGTGAAGAATTGGCTCTCGTCACAGCGTGCTTATACTTTACACAAACCCGTGATTCGTAAATTTCAACGTCGTAAAACAGTTGTTTCCGGTATAGACGAACAATGGCAGGCTGATCTCGTGGATTTGTCTAACATTGCAAAAGAAAATGACAACTACAAATTTCTTTTAACAGTTATAGATATATTATCAAAGTTCGCGTGGGTGGTTCCGTTGAAAGATAAATCGAGTAAGAGTCTCATAGCTGCATTTACACTGATACTCGAAGATGGACGTAAACCACGTAGTCTACAAACTGACAAAGGCATGGAATTTTTGAATAGACCTTTTCAAAAGTTGCTCAGAGACAAGGATATTCATTTCTTCACGACTCACAACTCAGAAACGAAAGCGGCTGTTGTTGAAAGATTTAACAGAACGCTCAAGACCAAGATGTTTAGGTACTTCACGTACAGTGATAGTTATCGGTACATCGAATCGTTACAAGATTTTGTAAGGGCTTACAACTACTCCTACCACAGAAGTATTAAAACACATCCGGCGAATGTCGATGAAAGTAATGAACATATTGTGTGGAAAAGACTGTACGGTGTAGAAGTGAAACAATCGAAAGTGAAACTTCAGGTTGGAGATAGAGTTAGAATTAGCAAAGCAAAAAGAACATTCGAGAAGGGATATGCACAAAACTTTAGCGAGGAAATCTTCACAGTTTATAAAGTTCTTAAAACGAAACCAGTTACATACAAGTTACAGGACTACAGCAAAGAGAAATTATTAGGCAGTTTCTACAATCAAGAACTAGTTAAAGTAACCGGTCAGGATGTATACAAAATCGAAAAAATACTAAAACGAAGTAAAGACAAAGTTCTCGTCAAATGGTTAGGTTACGCAGACTCATTTAACAGTTGGATACCAAAGAAAGATATAAAAGGACGTGAATAAAGAAATCTCGTCAGTATGGATACCGAATCTCGTAGGAGCTGGTGCGTCTTTGGCCGTGCTGTACCTAGAAGCGAAATCGTTTATTTTTGTCAGATACTGATAATATATACGGTGATTATTGTTAGTTTGTATAATTTGACGACAAGAAGCGATAATAGAGAATTATGGACCGCGCTTCTCGCCAGTAACTTGGGATATCTCCTACCTCAACCGTCCATTAAGAAAAATGTTTTACTTAACACTCCCGAGTAATGCGTCGTCTAAATACTACCCAGACAATACCTTAACGACATACACAACCAAACTACCCCAAGACGTTGATTTACAAGGAGAATGGGAGGTCGCTCTGTGTGAAATTCAATACCCTAAAAGTTGGTATAATATTCGCGGTGGTAAATGTTATATAGCGCTAAGCACGCCTAAGGATATCACTCATGATCTACACGAATCGTGGTCGACTACCTGGGATTCTGAGACAGAATATACTATGAGCCTTCGTTGTGATGAAGTGTCATGTACGCAGTATTTCGCTTTGAAACCAGGAATGTACAACACTGTCTTGAAAATTAGACGAGCCCTAGATCAATTTTTACAACATATCCCTAAAGAAGCAATGACTCTCACGTATATCGAACGAACTCAGAAATTTCAAATGTATGTCGCGAAAGACTGTTCAGTACAGTTCAGCAAAGAAATGGGAAATATATTAGGTTTTAGAGACGCTAAAGCAAAGTATCCAAAAGGATATTATACGGCAGATTTTACAGTCGATGTCGAACAAGGATTATATGGCGTGTATGTGTATTGCGATATAGTAACGCCACACAGTGTAGGTGATACATTGGCACCGCTTTTGAGAATAGTTCCAGTCAAAGAAAGCGACGAAGATATAGTTAGCGCCATATACACAGAACCTTACTTCTATCCTCTACAAACCAAGAATTTTAACACTGTGACCGTGTATATAAGAGACGACACAGGGAGACCGGTACCATTTGAGCGTGGAAAAGTGGTAGTAACGTTACAATTCAGGCGAAAAAGATATCAATTATGAAGCACCAGTGTAACGCGAAATTATACGAAGATTATTATTTAAGACAAGTTGGGAGTGGATTACCTCCTCCGTTCTCGGGACAACGAATGCAGAGAGGTCACGGAATTTTTGCAAGTTTATCCAAAGCGTTTCTACCTCTGTTAAAGACAGGAGCCAAGGTGATCGGACGCAAAGCTCTAAAAACGGTACCTAAAATTGCCGACGGTATACTGCGTGGAAAACCTCCCACTCGAGTTATCAAAGGAGCACTGAATGAAATGGGAGGCGAATTGTTGAGATCCGGTGTACGCCAGTTTCGAAAACCTATAAAAAGGGCCGCACCGCCCAAGCGGAACATTAAGAAGAAAGTCAATCGCAAGAGACGGACTAGAGGAAAACATTCCGATATATTTTCATAATGTCTCTTATACATCCGCAAAGTCGTGAAACAGTTAATTCTCAAATCGATTTCTTTTCAATACCTACATCACAGACCAGTATTACAGACGGCCATTTTGAACAATTTCACCCTATAGCCACTTTGACTGATTCTTCGCCCATCGAATTTCATATAAGCGGGGCCGGTGCTGACTACCTCGATCTCGGACATACGTACCTCAACATAAAAGCAAAAATCGTGAATGACGATGGGAGCGACGTAGTTGCTGCTAAAGTTGTAGGTCCAGTCAACAACTGGTTACATTCTCTCTTCAATCAAGTTGACATTTCGTTGAATGGGAAACTCATAACACCATCCACCAACACGTATCCGTATAGGGCTTACATAGAAACCCTCCTCAACTACGGGTCAGATGCCAAGAACAGCCATTTGACAACGGCTTTGTGGTACAAAGATACAGCTACAAAGTTCGATGTCTTCGCCGACGCCAATAATGGTTTTAAAACGAGAAAAGAGGCAACCAAAGAAAGCGCGTTGGTTGATATGGTGGGAAAACTACACGCTGATATATTCTTCCAAGACAGATATTTACTGAACGGTGTGGATCTAAAGATACGACTGGTGAGAAGTAAAGACTCGTTTTCATTGCTCAGTTCGGAAACAAATCCCAAGTTTCGTGTGGCTATAAAAGAAGCGAGCCTGTACGCTAGAAAGGTAAAGCTAGACGGTGTAGTGGATCTAGCAGTCGTAAAAGCTCTACAGAAAGGTACAGCGAAATACCCCATCCGACGCGTGGAAACCAAAGTCTTCAGCATATCTCAAGGAGCCCTGGCGAACAATCAACAAAACCTAATACTGGGTCAGATTCCGTCAAAACTCGTCGTTGGATTTTTAGAGAACAGCGCCGTGAATGGAAGCTATACGAAAAATCCTTTCAACTTCCAGCATCTCAACATAAACTACATAGCGGTGAATGTGGATGGAAAGACATACCCAGCGAAACCGTACGTTCCAAATTTCGCTAAAGATCAATACGTGAGGAGTTACTTCAGCTTATTCATGGGAACAGCGCGACCATTTGAAGATAGCGGAAATGATATCAGCTTACTGGACTATAAAGGTGGCAGCACGTTGTTTTGTTTCGACTTTTCTCCGGATTTGATCGATGGTGAACAACTGGAGCTGCGAAAGATCGGTAATCTTTCGTTGGAAGTACACTTTGCGCAAGCCTTGACAACCACCATAAACTGCGTGTGTTTGTACGAGAGATCCAATCTGATAGAGATTGATTGGGCCAAGAACGTTCTTAGTGATTTTACCACGTAATGAATACCGATCAGATATCGAGACTACTCGGAGATGACGCATACACGGGACCGATCTTTGATGGAGTCTTCTCTACCGACACATTACCGCATCATGTGACTGGTCGCCACTGCCTGGTGTCCAATACTCAACCGTCAACTAAACCAGGATTACATTGGATCGCTATGTATTTTGACGGTAAAGGTCATGGAGAATATTTCGATTCTATGGGACTTATACCATTCGAGAACAAATTAAGGGACTATATGAACTATAACACTAATAAATGGATTTATAACTCTAAGAAAATTCAAGGTAACATTACGGCCGTGTGTGGACAATATGTAATATATTATCTGATGATGAGATGTCGAAATGTTAATATGTATGATATTATACATAGGTTTGATTCTGACTACATACTTAATGACATTAAAGTGTACGATTTTGTAAATGAGTTATTAACGTAGAAGTATCCGAAACGACTTGCCTGGACTACATGTGTAGCTCCGAGCCGTATTAGCAAGGCAGACTGAAGTAGTGACTACGTTAACGTACAATGTGATTGGTATTTCTGTATATACAGTATATATTTTTTGCGTATAATAAACTGCTCGATGGTTATGTATTCAGTACATTATGTAACAAAATAATTGAGTTTTATATATGTAAATTTTCTTAAACGGATACGTAACTATAACACTATTATGTATTATATACTGTACTATTGTGTAATTGTAATGATGATATAATTATTATTGTATGTGTGTGTTATTTATTATTTCATTCCCTTTTGTAAATAATGTAATGGATGTGTATAATATGTAGAATATTTTAAATCTGGTTCCTAAAAATATGTATATAGAATGTGTATGCGCGCAATAAAAATTTGTATATGAACCCAATTGCAATGTTTTGTCATTTAATAATTATGTCTTGTAATTTGTGTTTACGATATTACTTGTGTATAGAGGATACATCATTTCTCAACTTTCTTTAAAAACCCGAAAGTTACAGCTTGTAAAGAAAATTAACAAAATCATACGTGATTTCCTAGTCCTCCATACACTAGTAATTATAATTGTTTAATGAATTATATGAGATTAGCGACATAAGACGAGTATGAAAGTATTATACAGTTTATTAAAAAATAAATTAAATGAAGTTTTATGTACAATTATAATATTTACATAGGATACGAATATATTTATAGTACTATTTAGATCTTACTATTATATAAAAACTGTATAAGATTTTCAGAAAACATAACTCAATCAAAAAGTAACCAACATACACAAATTTTGTTAATGAAATGACTCATATCTATAAGAAATAATCTGTAAAACGTTATGATTTTGGAATTGTGAGAAAATCATTAATCATCAAATACACTCAAAATATCCACACTAAAAATACATTTTCAAGAACAAAAATGCTAACTCACCAGATTATATGATTGGTATATGAAGATAAGAAAATAACTCGCAAACCATAATATGTTATTATGTACAGTATTGTATAGTATCAAAATGTAATACTATATTAAACGAATGTCCATGAAATGTACGATAAATTGCATGCAAACAAATCAAAATAAATTAATTGTGCAGAAATATATATATATATATATATATATATACAGAAAAGTAACACATCAGTTAAATAAATGTCTATATACAGAAACATGTGATTTACATACATTTTAACAATTCAATAAAATATATACAAATACGTAACAAATCAAATAAATCAATGGATATATAACATAACATAACTAAAACATAACGAAACATAACTCATCTAGAATAAAATCAAACGAGCAGCCAATATAGGTTTTAATATCCATAAGGTAATGTGTCATAATCATCACAGATGACCCTTTTATCGAAAACTACCCGATACCGTTTTGCCTCCCGTTTAGACACAATGTTGGTTTTAATTTTATCACGAGTTATTTTATTTTCATTTACGACGAACACCTCAGCCGGGCCTATTCCCTGTACCATATCACATACTGTGTCAAAATTGATTGCGAGACTATTATGATAATTTAATGTTATTCCCCGAACCTTGGTGTGGGTTATATTACCGTCTTTGTCTGGGCGAGATGTTTTATATGCATAGTTTTTAGCCCCACCCGAAACAAAGGCCGTAATATAATCCCCACCAAGTTCATCAGTTAGCTCACCCAGAAAATCCCCGTATGTTGGCTCTACGTCTCCATCTTTAACAAGAAATATCGCGCTATCCGTATCAGCATATAAAATACCATCGCCTAATGAGTCTAATAAACGATATAACTTAATTCTTGCACTGGCTGTTGTATATGCAGCTATCACCACGTTACTTGTATCTGATGGTTGGACGAAGTCGTCGTTAAATGTCCAGGATATTTGCACATATTCGTCGTTTACATATCGCATACTGTGTACAATAATACTCTCTTTGGTAAAAAGTTCATAATACCGCTCCGCCGACGATACGTATTCCGTTTGACTTAGGTTAGTTCGCTGTCCAAATTTACCCCAAAAACTGAAACAGATAATAATAGTACATTAATAAATTATAACAATATAGAAAAAACATAATAACGAGGTGCACGTATGGCACGGATGAAGTGATGGAATCGCTGCATACTCTCGAGGTTGCTACTCGTATTCTCGTCAGGAGTAATCTAAGCAAAAATGTTCATCAGCCTGGTATTTTCAGTAACAAAGGTTTAATATTTACACAGCACCAGAATTACAAACAAAAGTGTATATATTAGTGCTATTACAGTTATAGTTTGTTATATGCTAGTAAGAATACGCTGTCAGCAGATATGTCGTATTATTTGTAGTCATGAACATGCACAAGGAAGTTACGGAAGGGTAAATCCTGGTTAGAGAAGAGGAGATTCAAAATTTCGCCCACTCTCATAATCACATTTGTTTACTTTTGTCCAGCGAGTGTATTCGAGATATAAAACATCACACAGATAGACTTTTACGTTCCTTTATACAAAATATATAGCTACTATTATAATTAAGGACTATACAATAACACTCACCTATTTAATATCAATTTTGCCAAGGCACGAAGTCCGGGATTAAACGCTATTTTCTCCTTTTCCAACAAGATGCCCTCCTTCTCGTGGTAGCGTCGTATGTAGTCTTCCTTGTCGTTTTCATTTTTCACCCATGACGGCCACCCCGACGCTTCTTGCTTTACCTTGAGAAATGTATTGATGTAGTCGGTGAATAGACCACCGGTTCCTGTTATTGGGTCGTATTGCGTTTTCTCGGGGAAGTGCCATACCTCGTGGATTTTTACCAGTGTGTATCCTTTCTCGAGTGCAAGTTGAACTTCTGACGTGACCCATGTCCCGGTTAATGTTCGCTCCTCGTCACTATGTTGACAATTGTCTATTCGACTGAACGCACACGAACGACATAATGGAAATAGTAGTTTTCCGTTTATCTTACACGGAAGAACCGGTAGATAGAGGTTTCGTGGAGGTATGACGCTACATTTGATGAGTCCTTCGTATGTGTGTAATTCGGAGAAATTCTCGGTTATAATAGTTGGGTGTTTGAGAGGATACGCGGAATATTTATTCACATAAGGATACAGACTTGTGAAGTCACAATATTGTATACGTTCTCCTTCTTCTATTTCTTTATGAAGTTTGAAGGCTTCCGTACGCCCGCCGAAGAACGCTTCACGAGGTTTTAGAGGTAACACTATCTCACACTTTTCAATAAAACTACTAATCTCTTCGCTGTCTTTAATTTCCCGTTTCCACGTACATGACCATATTTCATGGTACTCGTACCCTTCATTTAATATATACGCTTTTTTATCCAAGGTCCTCTGATATAATTCGCCCATGGTCTTACCGTTCACTGTATTTTCCGTGTCCGGTGTGTAGCACGTAGGGCAACCGTGAAAAAAACATCCATTGTATTCCATTGCAACTTTAATTCCATCATCTTTAATGTATAATCCGTCAACTAAGTATGGACCGATTCGCTGTTCGCCCCCATTTCTACTATGTTTTATATTTATGTCTCTTGTTTCCGCTACATATTTTAGCCACTGTAACGCTTCTATTGATTGCATTTGTTCGGGGTTGTAGCCATGGGTAGGTATGAGGCCTATTGTGTCCGATTTTAGGAAATTACTTCTGAATACGAGATTACAGGCGGAGGCAATTGTAATACAATGAAGGAAAGGATCAATATTTGTGAGCGAAATAAACAGTTTTCTAAATTGCGTGCAGCAGCGGCGTAAAATGTCCACATCTGATTTACAATAATTTAGTAGTTCTTCCTTCATGTTAAATGGGTCTAATTTGTGGACCTCATACCAACCCATGAATTCGGTCCTTTCTTCGGGTTTCATGCCGTTTGGGTTATACAAATGAACATCTGGTAGGGTAGGTAATACGGCATTTTGGTTCGCTGACGTGTTGAAGTAGTGTGGGAAGTATCCTTTTTTTAATTCTTTGAGGCCGAACGTTTTAGGTAATTTGGAAAGGGGCATGGGTATGAAATTTAATGAATCGATAAGTTTAATGTCACATGCAGCTACCTCGATGCTCATGATTTTTGAGCCTGTTAATATAACAGACGGGAGAACGGCATTTTTGTGAAGATAGTCTAAAATAAAATACGAATCGTATCCTTTAAAGTTGTGAGCCACTGCTGTAGCTCCGTTGTTTTCGACGTCGAATAACCATTTACAAAAGTCTTCCGCACAATTCTCTCCTTCGAATATATTTTCTCTCTGTCCACAAGCCTCGCAGTCATCTTGCTCCTCCTCCATACAATCTTCACATACCTTATGGGCTACACATAAATTTGGTACATGTGTACCAGATTCTTGCATAGCCTCAAAATCGTAAAAAATATACACTTTAGCTTTTTTATCATCCTCGTTTATTCCTGCTTCGTTTAGTACATCCGGAGCACGTATCTCATTCATATCCCTATCCATATCTTCCTCTAAGTTTGTAGATCCATTGTTTTGTGAGTGTCCCACCCCTTTCTTTGTCACTGGCTTCATGTAACATAAATGGTCTTCCAATACATAATCATCGCAATTTATACATAATTTCTCGCCGCATTTGTGGTCCTCCTTTCCTTTTCTCGAACGTCGTACAACTTTGCCACAGTCTTTGCATCGGAAAAATATACCGCACGTAGACTTGCCTTTTGAGTTTGGAGTGATATGCAAAGTAAAACATGTTTCTCCACGAAAATATCGATTACATTGTTGACAAAATTTCCACGGGCCTTCACCAGCGTGTATTCTATAGCAACATCTACATGTATTGTTACACGCGTGTGACTCTTTATTATTATACCCTTTGTTACACGTCGTGCAATAATAAACCCTGTTCGTGAATGCAGGCATGGAGGTGATAACGTTGTAATGTTCATTGACGAGGTAGATATATACGGTTTTATCGGCTTCTGGTCCTTTGAAGATTATGCTGTCAAAGTGTTTTTGTGATATTACAACGATTTGATAGTCTGGGAGAGCCCTTTGAAAACGCTCTATTTCCGACACACCGCATACACCTTCCGGTACACCAGCTCGTTCGTGTAGACTCCTAGCTAAATCTGCTTGAATTCCTCTGCCTCGACGTATGTTATTCCACTGGGGATGATGGTCAACCCTAGCCATAGATGTAACGATGGCCCTCGCACAACACAGGTTGTCACGGTTTCTTATGGTGATAAATGATTTACTCTTATCGAGACGCTTACCTAAATCCACATAGCCTTTTCTAGGGCGACCACCGGTTGGGAGGGTGACTTTTGTGACTTTTATCGTAACGCTACTATCCAAGCAAAAATGCTGATTCGATTGTAGGACTCTCTCTATTTGCGTCAATATTGTTTCGGCAGATAGCTCGCCACTTCTCGTAAATGGCAACACTATGGGAAAGTCGAGATCTACCGTCTCCAGCGTTATCTGGACACGGTCATTTGGTCCAGAATCTGTGACGATCTCATCCACTACATTATCAAAAACATCGGTCAATGAACGTAGAACGTCGCTCATATTTTGGGCGTCATTTTCCGGGAATGTTATTTCGTAGGTTTCAAATATCGTATTAAATTTCTTCATTTCCTTTACATCTGTTTTGACGATATTGAATTTGTTTGGTTTGTGCTTTTTACGTTGTGGTTCTTCTGTATCTGGGTGAATGTCGTGTGAAAGATATATGTGGCGACGCAGTGCTTCGGGACGCGCGAACGGATAGTGACAATGGTCGCATTCGTGTGTGTCGGGGTTATCGTGCATCGATATGTGTCGCTCATAGTTGTCTTTTCGTGCGAAATTCTTATTACATCTGTTGCACATGTAGAGTGGGCGGTCGTTCCTGTAAACGGAAACAAATATACATTAACAAACGACATACTTAGCTTTACCTGATATGATTTAACCGACGTGACTGGGCGATATGCTATAAAATCATTTTTTCCTAGAAACCTGTGGATATTATACACAACGTATATTTAGTATGATTCTGGTAATCAGACGATGGTCGGTCCGGCCATATTAGACACGTGTATATTGTAAACAGATGCTAGTTCATCTATGTTAGAGTTTGAGTGTAGTAACCATTATATGAGTCAAAATATATACGACGGGAAGGAGTGTACGTAATGTATTGGGAGTCTAATCACACACAATACTGTCACAATACCCGAAGTTTTGTGAGTGCATGCACTATACAATATTATCCACACCTCGCTACCTGGGAAATGTATGATGAGTTATAGTGAGATATTGCGATAGTCGATTTATTATAATGCTGGGTTATCAAATCAAAATGGGGGGCATTCGTGTGACTATTACTATCTGACAACTCTACTTACCTAATTGTATCAGAATGGGCGTGGCTCGTACCGGCTTCCGGTTCTTGAGAGACCACCATATTATCTTCTCTATCAACCCCAGTTCTTGCGTTATATGTGTGATCGTGTCCCCCTGCACCGGCTTGTTGCGTTGACAACTCCATCACCTCGTCGTTCCTCGCGTTGTCATGTACACTCTGATTACGTCTCCAATTCGCTTGTTGCGCTGCCGCCCTCGCCCTACGAGCCTCTCTAATCATGTGATTCTCTCTCCACTGTCGCTGCTGTTCGACAGCTCTCCGCTTTCGCGTCTCTCTCTCCATTTCATCACACCGCCGTTGGAACTGGGTTCGAACATCTGACTCATTCCTGAAATGTATCACGTGAATGTATTAACTACTGTGAGAGATAACGAGACCCGTCGCGTAATTACCGTAATACACAAACGCGCACGCGCGCACACTGCTTATACCAATTGGGACCAGATGTTATAGACCGATACGCGTAACATGATTACAACGGATACACGCCCGCATGTTGGCGCGTAAAAATCGTAAACTTACAACTTATATAACTAATTACAAGTTGAGTGAAACTTTAGCAATATACTATCGTTACGTATGTACATTAGAATCAGGTGGTATAGTCGTACACTCGTTACACTGATACAGCGGATACTCGCACGCATTTTTGTAATGTTGGTACGTAAAAATTGCAATCTTTTTTTTTATTTCAGCTATATAATTAATTACAATTTGAGTTTATGTACCGTTGTTGTGTATACTCATTAGGAGCAGATAGTATAGTTGTATATATTATATAGATAACGTAGGCTGTATGCACGCATTTGTGTAACGTTGGCGCATAAAAACGTAAACTCATTTATCTAAAACACCTGTAAAAAAAATAGTTTGAAACTTTCGCCGTGTACCTTTGTTACCTATGTCTACTACGATCAGATGCTATAAATGTACCGCGTTACACAACCACATTGGATGCATGCACGCATTCGTGCAATATTGGCGCTTAAAATCATACTCGTCTATAACAACTGTATAACTATTTATAAATGGAGTTTACAGCATTGGCAATGCACCTTTAATTGTTACATATATATTAAGATCAACTCATTCAAAACTGAGCTTTAAACTTTCGCTATACCATTGTACGTAGGACTAGCTGCCATGTTGGCGCTTGAAAATCACACTCATCTATAACAGCTGTATAGCTATTTACAATTGGAGTTTAAAGCATTGACAGTGCACCTTTAATTGTTACATATATTAAGATCAGCTGGTATAATTGTATATACGCGCACTACCTGGCCATGTTGAATGCACACACACACACACACACACACACACACACACACACACACACACACACACACACACACACACACACACACACA
>WNLI01034455.1:0-11526 GCA_025802215.1 Wirenia argentea
TAGGGTTAAGATACTGCCTTAGCATGTAGGCTTAATTTGACCTTCAATACCATCCCTATCATCCCTCAAAAGATACTGTTTGCCTTGAGTGCCCTGTAATGGTAATTGACCATCTACAACTTGATGTTCTTGTTGATTGCAGTTGGCCATGCAGATGTTCAACAAATGCGTGGAAGTGAATCAAACGCTGTATGACGAGGGCAAAAGTCTGGTGTTGTCCTCCGCTCGGACAGAGACCGACGTCTTTCATGTATCCTTTAGTGTGTAATTCATATATCATGTAGCGTATGTATATTATATAAGATACTGCAGGTATACATATTGTGTTACATACAAACTTACAAGTAATACGCAGATCGGGGCATAACATCATTTTCGTATAGTCATAGAAATGAAGTAGGCCTATGTATATTATAGGCTACATATTGCCTGAAATTTCACGAAACATACGCGTTTTCAAACATCTTGTAGGCTATTTCCTAACTATACATCAGGCATGTTTACTGAAAAAGATAAGGAAAGCATCGTTCCTCGAGTAATATTTATTTTACAATTATTTTAATGATACAAACACAAATCTATAATAGGCTATACGAGTAACTACGTGCATTCTTGTGCGTGTGCTGAGGGAAACCGTAAAAATTATTAATTTATAGTCACCGCGACGCAGAGAAGATGTTTATTTTGATTGTTATAATCGTGACATAAATTTTCATTAAATAGAGCTTGGTGGTTTGTTAAAATTTAAGGAAATTTGCTTATTTCCTATAAAACACTATGACACACAGACACAAGCATATGTATTTATATAATACTCCGTGAATGTGATCAATACGGTAGAGTAAGTACCAGTATATATAGGCAATCTTCTGGGTATTCCTCGCGACAAGACCCGGCAATCACTCATTCTGATTGGGTTCCCATGTAGCGGGGACAATCCTATTCATTGGTCGTGATAGCGTACGATAATACATGGACATATGAGGGTCTCTTCGATTTTATTAATTCCATCTCGAATAAGCAATCTCACTAATTTGCCATTGTGGAACGTCTAAGAGAGCGGCTCGATTGCGTATTCGGTCGTGATTGCGAGCGAGGGACGTAATAACAATCTTCGAGTATCGCGGTATGTAGATCGTGTAGCCGCACCCCCGGGCGCGCCATCGACTCGGGTCTATGTAAATCGCATTCTGATTGCCATTCGGCGCTTATTGTGCGCACAAATTCTTTGCTAGTCAATTAAGTGGCGATGAGAGGAGATGAAGACAGTTTGGTGAGCTGACCAATTTTCGGGTTCCTTGCAATCGATTTTACCATTCCCTTGTCTCCCACGACATTATTGTCGAAATCTGCCTAGGCCTACCGACTAGTCTACATTGGTGTTATCTGGCTGTTTTTGTACAATGTATATGCTACACATTGTTTTTATTTACACGGTTTGCAACACATTTAAATAGTGTCGATCCAACACACTGTTACTGCCATGTACGAATATCTGGGATGAATGACACTGAAAACAAATTACATCGTAAAAGTAATTGCCGATAAATTATTGAAATGGAGTCAATTTAAATTATTAATATTGTGTAGGAACAAATTTACCATTGCCATTACAAGTTTACAATGCACCGATTTACTCATTAACATGGTTATACATATATACACCGATATTAATATGTGAATATTGTAATATAACTAGGCTCTATATCACGTGCAAGTCTCTCTGAAAAGGCTATAGCCTACAATTGACTATTTCAAGAGGAACATATAGGCTATCCGGAACCCTTCCGGAGCGAGTCTTGTTTTGAAATAGTTTTTATTGATGTCAAAATATAATATGTGCGAGTACTTATCGATTTATGTCGCACTACATTCCATGTCAGCAAAACTGAATGACAGTTTCATAGATCCCCGTCGGTCTTTTGCGAAATCGGTATCTATAGATTCGTGGAAATATTATTTTGCTTTGTATATTTGTGGATTTTGTGCGTATGTAATATTTATACTACACATCTGTATACACAGCACATTTAAATAGCCTAATCATATAGCAATATGGTCCATGTAGGCTAGGTTACGAATGTGGAGAGAAATTCAGAGAAATACACCGTGCCATATAATTATACAGTAGGCTATATGAGATAGACAATCTATATTGGCATTGTAATTGTAGTCTATAGGAAGAAATTTATGACTCGCATAATGGAATACGGTACCTAATTTACCTGGTTATGGTAGATTTACTTGCATAATGGCATTACGACGAATTGCGCCGTTAAAATTGGTATAATTTAATGTTAATATGTGAATATTGCACAAATAGCTTCGATAATCAAAGTCCGTCACGAAACCACAACCTACAGGGGCGTTGTTTGCTGAATTGATTGCTGGTATAGATTGCTTTACACTTTCATATTAGCCTATGTACAGTATCTCACACAAAGCGTTGTTTGCCATAGCCCATAGATATAGACTCCTGCGGTCCTGCCCCAGTGCTGTTTGTTATAGAACCCTGCCCCAGTGTATTATTACATCGGTGTCAATAATGTGGGAGGCTGGAGACACTGGAGTCTATGACACTGCCCGTACATCTCTCTCGGCTGACAGTTATATACATAACGAACTCTATTGGGAGTTGTGCCATGACCAAGAAGTAAAGGTCACATGACACCATATTATAAACGCCATTTTGTTTCCAAATTGCAATGATCCATATATATAGACTAGTGTTGGTAAATATACAGAAGACAAAATTGAGAAAGGGAGCGACCAAAGTTGTGTCGCATTCAGGATAATGTATAATGTAAAAAAAGCGTCCTCAAACGAACAGCAAAAATATTGTGACTTGTGTATATTGTATTTATAAGGAATATTATGTAAACTATCTTACTGTATATTAGTTAATATAGAGTTATCTCTCTTTACTTTACGATATAACGTAGTCTATTTATGACGTAATGGCATGCAATGTTACTGTATATATATATTTTACATGTAATGTATAGGGCACCCATAGACCTACACATATTTGTACATACCAAACATCTATTCCATAACTATACATAAAGTATAAGTACTAGCCTATGTCGTAAACTCGTAACACAGAGAATCAGTGTGGGTGGAAACAAAATGGCGCCCATGGTTTATATTTACACCACTCTCAATATGATTGACTGTAGACAGTTAGTTACGTGTCGGCGAGAATTGAATGAGCATGGACGTGATGAATGGAGAGACTAGATCTGTCATACGATAGCGCCATTGTTACAGGCGGAAAGGAGGTCAGTCCTCATCAATATCTACGGAAGTGACAGGGACCCTGGGGATATAACGCGCTTACTTGCGGTTATTGCCTTTGTGTTTGACTAAATATGCGACTTCATCGGGATAGGCTACTAAGGATTTGCGGGCATCTAAATCATTTCACAACAAAGCTGCATCAAACCATATTTCCCTTGACGATACTCAGATATACTTCATGTATTACAACATTGCCGACTGTGTGGTAAGAACCTACTATACTATGGTATACATTACAAGTAAAATAAATATAACAAAGCCTATAGGGTATACACTAGTACCAACGATAATAGCGGACCTACTTAAATATTGACGACGATCCGTAATTTAGAGGTGAAAAATATCTCGCGACCTTTGCTTCCATAGACCCCAATTAGATTCTTTATTGATCGTAGGTATATGAATAAAACATCTAGCTATTATTTAACGGTAAACGTCATTTGGTCCATGGTGCACCAGGCATCTCTACAACTTATACTGTAATTATTTTATTCATATACGGAAACACTTATAAATATTACGATTAGGCTCCTACCAGTAAGAAATATTATTGCATCCTTTGTCCCTGGTAAAATCCTCCGAACGGGTAAACTTTTTTGTAGGTGAGTGGCCATACATTCATAGTTTATATTTTCAAGAACAAAGGTCAAAGTATCAAGGTCATGTGACCACCTAGAAAATTCCCCCAAAATCGTGATTTTGGATTTTTCAATTGTGACCTTGACCTTTGACATATGAATCATGCAATATAATGCAAAGACCTTATGTCATGACGTCATACCTAGATGTCATACGGTATGTAAAATCACCAAAGGTCAAGGTCACAATTGAAAAAATAATCCATATACATTATCTAGATCATGAAAAATTAGGTCATATCCAAAAAGTTCATTTTCTACACAAATTTGACCTCTGGTTGACCTTTGACCTTGACCTCAAAAAATGACACAACATTTGCTTTAACATTTCATGTAGAACATTTGTGCAAGAGATAGTCTACCATAGTTCTTGATTTATGACAACAAATACATGTACACTTTTTACCCGTTCGGGTTGTTTTGCAATTGAGTGTATTATGCTACAGCGCCGGGAGTAGAGGGCCAGGGACCGGGAGCATGTGATGTGAGCGGCATATCTGCATGCGGACAAGCATGGAATAGTGCATTCGCCAGCATAACAGCAGGAGGGGGAACACAAGCAGAAAAACGCGACAAATATTGCGCGTAAGTTTGTTTCTACCATGGTCATTTCGTTAGACAAGTTTGAATTGGTTAATTTGAATCACGTGACCATGGGACAAATCCCCATGTCCCCACGAACATTATTAAAATACCAACATAGTTACAGTCGACTGCAAAAGTATTCAACACACTGGAAAAATGGCTTTTTTTCAAATTTACGGAAATTTGGGGATTTTTGGGGGTTTATAATTTTCTTTCTTAGTCAATGGTTATACATTTTATAGCAGCAATAATTTTCAGTGATTGACAGCAGCTATAGCCATCGGTCCAGCTATCGCTTATTAGCGATCGACCGGTCGATAACTGAATGATGCGGGCCGGCGACTATAGCTCTAAACCAATCAAAACACAGCTTTCATCCGTCGCATGTAATAAAATCACGTAATATACTAGTGGACATATTATTACGCATAAATGTCTACTGCTCCCATTTTATATTTAGCACAATAATTATAATAGAAGTAGGCTAAGTGTGAAAACTGTCCTGCATGCGGTACCGTACTATTTCTTTGAGATTGTCGGGGTGGTGCCATAATATATATTATAGGTAATATAATATCACGAGATATCATTAAGATATGTGCCACGGCATACCACATAGCATTGGTTTCCTAACATGTAGATACGATATGCCCATTACACAGGGCCTTGGTGACCTATATCGTGTGTTCGCCCCACGCTATGTGCCATATACCATGTACCTATTACTATAAATATAAAAAAATTATTGTTTATTGTAACATAGTTTTTACAATAACATAAGTAGCCTATAATCCTGTATGGCCTAATATTTACAATATGTACACGATTCGATATACGGTGAATAGTATACAATATTTACAGATAAAAATACATTATTATGTACAATTAAAACATATTTTACAAATGGTCGGTGACTGTAGCAGTCATATACTGTAATAGAAATACGTGTAAATTTAATTGTGAGAATTGGAGGGGTGGATTCAGACTAGTCACGTGGGGTGTAGGCATATGCGAGCCAGTTAGAACACGAATTTGTATGTATATTATATAAACAAATTGTATCAAAATTACGAATTACGAATTACGACGTGGCTGATACAGTAGACTATTATAGTCATGTTGGGAGTTTTTTGAAACACTCTTTATACTGTACTTGAAGGCCTACACCATTTTGCACGCAGAATTACAAAAAAATATCACATCACTATGTAACGTCTCGCTGCGCACACAAAACAACTTGATTAGTAGGTGCGCATACCTGTGGAAAGTTCGTACCGGTACCTGAAATTACGGTACAACCTCACACACAGATGGGCAATGACTAATCGTGCAGTATGTTAACCTGTGTGGATTTATGAATTGGGAGTCTGCAATCACGCGGTGCGAGATTTTTTGCACCGTCTACTAGACTACTAATTGAATACCTGGAAATATCAATTCAACGTCTATATATATGGATCGCCTTATAGGTACTGACTTACCTAGTAGGAATATGTACAGTAAATCTATAGTGCTCAAAGAACTGTAAACATACGAAATTTGATTATCATACATGTAGGCGAATTCACACCTGTAATTACGGTGCAGACAAACACACAGGTGGGAAAATTGGCAATCGTTTAGTGCAGTATTCAACCGCCCACAAAACTCGACGCGATTGTGAAAACAGAACATCCCTCGCTCATCAATAGCCTATTATCAGTGAACACTAGTCTTATAGAATTAGTATCTAATTGTCAGTGTATAGCCTACTAATATACTGTACACTAATGCAGAATTAGTATCTAATGGTAAGTGTACACGGGCAGAATTAGTATAACTTGATTGTTTATGATGTGAGGTGTGATTCGTACCAGTTTGCTGATAAGTACGGTAACCGGAGAGTAGCCTATACTTATTATTGAGAGCTGGGTCTACAGTATTTTCCATGGTGAGTTGGTTTTTGTACCGTCTAGTTATCTATGGTCAGAGTAATATCACCTGTGTCTCTATGGGGCACCTTTTCTACTGAATATGACTTGTAGAGCTATATCGAATGCTATACTTTTTTCTTTATATGTTTTTTGTTTACATACAGTACAGTATATATTTTTGCACTGTATAATGCCTATACGAGTCATTATTGACTCGGTTATTATATATAATTATTTATTTTATATATGTTTTTTTTTTCAATAACGATATATCAAACGAATAGGAAAAGATCATAACAGACCAATAGCTCATTTGGACTAACGGCCTGACCTGATAATATTTCCTGTCATCCAATCTCAATAAATTGTGCGAGGAATTAGAAAAAGATATAGCTCTGATGGTCTTCTCTTTCATTGGAATAACATGTTGATACTACATTAGATAGTGAGTTTATTTCCATGTAGGCTACTGTACATATTTGATAGCGTAAACGTAAGAAGGTTCAGCAACTCGTCTACCACCTGTACCGCAATTCCTGGAATTATATGTTACATATGTCTGATGAACTTCTCTTTCAGTGGAATGACTTTTGGTGGTGAGTTTTTGCTACACTTTGCATATTTGATAGCCTAAACGTGAGAAGGCTCAACAACTCGTCTACCACCTGTACCGCAATTCCTGGAATTACTCACGGTTTATTACCGCATGGATAATACACAGGTATCTCAGATTTATTACATGATTGTACCTCGTTTTCCGCCCGGTCGCCTCTTTATCCAAGCGAGAGTCGTAAATATACGTTTGTAATCACGTATAATTGACTATTATGATGTACACGTGTATAATTTTGACAAAAACAAGTAAACGAGTATACAAGCGAGTGTATCCGCGAAGTACACTTGCCTATTCTCCCTTCCGGCCTCCCCTCTCCCAATCCAAAACTAACTTTGCTGAACTTCCTCCATTTCTGTACAATAGGAAGTATGCTATTGAATCATACAAGCGAAGCCTTCTCGAGGGTCCAAGATAGACTCTGAGACTATAGAGTGCTTGCGTGAGTGTGGCACTGGATTGCAGCTATATATGCGGGGATAGCTCAGTCGGCTATAAAGGCGTTGGACTATCATTCGTGGGAATATCGGAAGAGATAGAGATAGATCGGGAAGTAAAGCCGTCCATATAATCATTATTATAAAGGGATCATAGTTCGTTCGTTGCCTTGCTCACGTCTACCCTCGCACAGTCATGATCGACATTTCGCGGATCGTGAGGTCCTAACATGCCGCATATAAATGTCACCATTTTTTTTATATAATTGCATGCGTGCAGGCATTAAGCGCGCTACGGGCTTCCAGGTCATGGCGTTGCAGGCACATATTTGATGCGTTCCAAAGCCGTTGCTTGCGACGAATATGGCGCATCGACGTGGGGTAGCTGGTTAGGAAAGAGGTTGTCCTGCGTAGATCTAACCAAACTCGGTACTATATCCGAATTGGTTCGAAGAGATCGATTTCAGTGGCCATGACACCTGATTCGTATGAGTGTACGTATTCAAACGTGGGTACCGTTCCGGGAATTGTCATCCTCGAACCAGATGATTTGCCGTTACTGCATACTTGATCGAACTTGTTTCTGTTTAACGTTTTTGTTGGCAGATTTATGGCATGATTATTCGAACTTTTACGATTGGTTTCATCGTTTTGTTAGCGAAAGGCATTAAACCGCGTATACATATAGCTGAGGTGATTGTATAATATGTGTAGACTACTGTACGTGTATGTATACACGCATGAACGAAAAATAAGCAATCGTCTTTACAAAACTGCCAAATTATGTACAGCCACATAAACGTGTATACGTAACCATTTACAAAGACATAAAAACGTTTGTAGATATAGCAAACGATAATTTGTCTATAGCATAATACTACATGCGGGTGAATGTAATTTCTCAAGATTACGATGTACACGAAATAAAATACACAGTAGTTGTAAAACATCTATAACAAAATGGTACTGCCATAAACCAAAATATATAATATGTATCATAACGAACGTCCATGAAAGTTGTACAAGATGTCGCATCAGTGTCTACTTTGTCTAGGATAAATTATTATGTCTTTTGTAAATATTGCCGTGCCACCGCCCACATATCCGACCAAGAAAATGTTACAATCGAACGTTTACGCTGTCGCTTATGTAACAGAAGTTATGTTTATACGTAGACATAAATGGACATGATATAGTATAAACCACGTGACATTCGTTAGGTCGACTATGATTCACTATGATTAAATTGGGCTATAGCTCGATTTTCGCCCGGTCACACTGACAAAACAGTCATAGATTAATGTAGTGTGTGTACTGGGTAGGGACAGCAATACGAATCAAAACATATACGATGTATATATATATTTTACTCACATTATTACTCAGACAAAATCACACACAAAAAATATTACATAATTATTTGTAACGTCTCGCTGTGCACCTGAAAAACTCCATTGATTAGCATTCTTGCGGAAGAGTTCGCACCTGTAATTATTACGGTACAAACAAACGCACAGGTGGGCAACCGTTTATTGCACGATCCAACCGCCCACAAAAACTCATAGAAGTGATTGTGAAAACAGAAAACGTTCTGCGCTCATCACTATTGGGAGTGTACTCGTAGAGGATTATTACCTAATTGTGGTGGTACACTTATAGAATTAGTACCTAATTGTGGGTATACACTTATAGAATTAGTATCTAACTTGTTTGTTTATGATGCGAGGTATGATTTGTACCAGTTTGCTCATAAGTCTGCAATCTCGTGGTGAGCTTTGTATCGTCTACTAATTTATAGTAATATCATGAGTTATACACAGCAAGAGTAACTGTACTTGCATACTGTACACTTATACAGAACTCTTATGACGGCCATCATCTGTTGTCAGTCATGGTCTATCAGATTGAGGACATATCGTTGGCTCATCGTGGACATCGTCATTCGCACGAGACGTTAAACCGAGGTGCAACACTCCACATATGCCTCGTGTGCCGTAGTGAAACAAGTTGAGCTTGTACACGTTTCGTAGCTCTTTGCTGAACGTTTTCGATCATTTCGATATGTTTTCAGAGAAACTAACACCTAGCCTATTTACTTTGCGTACGGTACTTGATGTGTGGACACACAATATTCGTGCCGGAGACCCTAAAGCTAGTCTGATCCAAAAATGCATATTATGTTCTTCCTATGAAACCCACGAATGGGATAGTTTGTTTACTTGGTAACAGAAAACGTGCACGGCCATCCGGACAGTTAGCATAATTCTCAGTGACCAATGTACATGGGCCGAATGGACACACGAAGTCACGATGGATCTGCTTTCTACACGTAGATAAATATTTATCCCAAAGACGCTTTATCATATATCACACTCTCTTCTGGACTGGCTATATCGTATATACGATATCTCCCATTAATCTGCCTTATTCAGAGTGATTCAGTCACTGTTGAGATATCTGACATGGTTACTATCGGTTGTGAGACTTATTTTAGATACCAGGAACACTAATATTATCATGCAAAAAACTATTGCTGATGTGTAATATAAAAACAGACACAAAAACAAATTACGTATCTGTATTCTGTAGTTCAAGATTTGTTATAGCATCAATCAATTTTGTATTCGCATTAAAATTTTCATTCTGCGCTTAATTTACTTCGAACTACCACATAAAACCGTCACTACAGATACACTTTTTATACGGATCACATACTATCCTATGAGGCGAGATGGAACGTTACTTACGTGTACACACAGATAAAACTAATAATATAAACAGTAATCACAAAGGATGGTCTGTCTATAGTCGGTGATAAGACTCAAACAGGGAATTTATTTGTATATATTTACCATTGGAGCAAAGCCAATGATAATTTTTTACAGCGAATAGATAGTGTGAAACATCCAACACGGTTTTACGATGTTGGAACAATAGAGAACAAATCTACTGTGTTTCACAGTTTCATACGATAAGATTACTCTTGACAAATGGCCAGTATACATACAATCTCACAGTATATTTGACTATACGATTCCTATAGAGATAGGTATAATGACTTATACACTGCGGTAGGCTGGCACTGAGTGTTTGTAAATAATCAGAGACCTATCATGTCGACATCATTGCTTGTTCAGCATCAGTAGTAGGTACAGTACACATACACGCTACCTGCTGATTCCCATCGATACCATCACAGGAAATAATCAAATGCAAAGGTATGATAAATGGTGGTGTAAATGGGATAAGATGTAAGATGTAAATATATTTTATATTATTGTAATGGAATTCAAAGATGATGCCAATACAAGTAAAAAATGAAACACTTTCAAGAATGGTGTGAGAATTTAAAGAAATGTTAACAATGCAAAGAAAATATAATTGAATGATACTTTGACTGTAACAACGATACGAGCGTAAATAGAGCGTTTGTTTGTATGTACATTTTATTCAAAAAGTATACACAACATTATATACACGTAAAATTTGCTATACTGTATAACGTAAATAAGTTCTAAGATACCCAAAATTAATCTTAATTAATGGTATATAAAAGTGAAAAATAATGGCAACGTACGTACTGTACGTACCAAGTAAATGGTCAGTAAATAAATGCTAATGAGGTAGATATAATTATAATGTAAATAGAATTGTTCGAAATTGAAACACATTGTTGTCATAATTTTGTTGTGAATACCAGTGAAAATAAGATGTCTGAGTTCGTGGTGTAATACTGCAAAATAATTGTATAATAATCTGAAGAAATCGAAAAGAAATTCCCTATAGAACGCAAGGAAACGATAAAATACAGTAGTATGCTATTCACAATGTCAATACGTAGGCCTAAGTAAGTTGTTAGTTACTGTAAATGTAATTTATAATGGTTATACTCTTTAAAATAGGGGACAGTTAGCTCAGTGGTAGAGTGCTCGCCTACAGTGCCGGAGGTCCCTGGTTCAAGCATGGGCCGCGGCAAATGTTTGTGTCATTTTCCCTGTGTTTCTGTAATTCCCTTGGGCAAGGAACTTACCCCTAATTGC
>WNLI01034566.1:0-11525 GCA_025802215.1 Wirenia argentea
TTGCATGAATGTATTTACTATGATTGATGATGAACAGTTTTTATGTATGTGTGTCAGTGTGTATGTATGTGTAAGCCTATGATACGTTGTAAAACGTACAAGACCTGTAAACAAATTATGAATCTATTTTAATATGGTACAGGTTATTTATAACGTTTGTTTATTACTTCATCAATATTGTTGTGTTGTTGTTGGAAGTAGGGTACATAAGCACTCACTACTGATTTCCATTTCATACAGTACCATACAGTACTGTACACACATCACGCTCAGCCATTATAATATGCACTTATTTACGCTGGACTGTAAAAACTAGTCTGATAATTGAGAAAAGGGGTGGTTTGGTTTTGAGTGTGGCGTGAACTAATTTATGTCACAGACAAGTATCCACTCCATGCATATATACACACATCCATATATGCACACCACTCTCAGTAAAGAGTATACCATACGCAGTAGGGTTCACACTGGGTACAAGTAGAGTTCCTTGATGTAAGTCATCAAGGAACTCTAGGTACAAGGCGGCTTGTGTCAGACTGTGTGCCAATCTAATTTTTGTTGTGCTAGTATACATTTTCATGTGCCTGACCTGCTGCCATAAAAAGAATAATACAATATACATAATTGCCACCTGAAGATTAATTTTTAGTCAACTCTCTAAGAAATGTAAATTCATCGAAACCACAACTCACCATCCCGTTATACAACGGTTATTTTTAACGCAACCTATATCATTGCTGAGGGCCAGTTCCGTGCCGCTTGTTTTTGGTACCAAAACGTGAGATCTCGTCATTTGGTGTAGCTGGAATGTCTTGATCCCATGCGTGACTCAGAAAACCACCCCGTGGTATAAATCTTACCTGTGATTACATTGGATCAAGATTCAATGATCTAGATATTTTCCAAAATGGCTTCACCAGTAGTTGAGTTCAATCTGTAAGAGTTTTTGTGGAATACTGATGCTTGGTTTGCGAAAATCAGATGGCTGGACTTGTGAAAATGCGACCAGTACATCTCGTTTGATAAATTAGCTTTCCTTGGGTGCCAAAGCATGTGCCAATTCAAAAACTTTTGCGCCAATTCAGTTTTTAGATGACACGAAATGTACAGCATGAACCCTGATATTGTACTCAGCCAAAAGGTCCAGTATCATTATAAAGCAGACCATACTCACTAGAGTGACTACTCAGTTAAAAGTCCCCAAGGATGCCTGGAAAGGATGAACGGTATAGTTTTATAATTTTGTCTATGCATATTAGGCTCATAAAAGTTACCTGAATATATTGTGAGCGAAGAAGAAAGATGAGATCAGTTCAATTCTAATTCAGTGGATTTCTTTAAGGACACCTCTTCGTCTTTTACAAAAAAGTCCTCCTGTGAAAAGTGAGGTGAAATAAAATTCTATGGTCTGTCTCACATCAAATTACAGTTAAAGAGTCACAGTGGCCAAATGGTCTAAGCGCTAGTATGCCAATAAATTAATCACGTGCTCACAATCCTAGATATAGTGGTGCAATTGTGGGTTAAATTCAAGCACGTGTCATCGCAAAGTTATTTCAGTTTCTTAACCACATAAGAACCTGAGAAATAAAAACAAGATAGACTGTACTACAGTATCGGATGAGTATCCTGTCCAAACAAGGATTCTTCATTTGCAGATCATTTGTCAGAAATCTTGTGAGTAGTCCGGTTTGATGTGAGTCACTTACTCAGAACACTCTGGCACCTATGATGAACTGAGGGGTACGAAGGATCAGTGTTGAGTATTATGGATGCGTAGGGGTTTTCAGTCTTCACGACTTATTTCCCTACCAAGACAATGTTAGACCTATTTTAGTGCTTTAGAAATGAGATTACGGCGAGTCATTTGAGGCATGGTGATTCTTTATTTACTTACACTAATGCAGAACAACTGTGTCAGTCCATTTAAAAGGTGGTCATGACTCATAAATGAAATCTCATGTATAGTAAGCTAATATGACTAAATTTGTTGAAATAACCGTCTATAATAAATAATAATAGCATTAGCTGAGCGTTTTATTCCTTAGTGGAATACAACCACATCCTAGTGTGGCATGTGTAAGTGCGACTCATTAATTTCAAGGAACTGCTACCCATGGCAGGCGTGGCTAACAGTGCAACATGCACCATTCATCCTGGCCTCATATGTGAAGGTGCCAAAAATGCCAAATTCCTTATGAAAATTGCAAGTTTGTTGGTTTTTATGTGTAATTTTAAAGAAATTTGAGTGCCAAATGATTTTTTTGTGCCAAATATAAAATTTTTGCATCATTTGGCACATAAAAAGCTCCCAGGGTGAACCCTGGCAACATTTGTCCAACACATACACATCATATAAAAGGGGCTGAAAGTTAGATGTTATCATGGTGGGGAAACCGGAGATCTCGGAGAAAACCACCGAATGTACGTAGGCAGGATTTTCATTTTCCACGACTCGAAGACAGCGGGAAGAAGCTAGTAGAATTCCTATGAAAGCTACCCAGTCCCCAACTCTCTCAATTTAGCCACCGGACTAGTGGAGGCAATTAGGGGTAAATGCCTTGCCTAAGAGGATTTCAGAAACACAGGAAAAATGCCACAAACATTTGCCAAGGCTTGAACTCGGGACTGCAAGATCTGTACGTCAGCACTCTACCACTGAGCTACTGTTCCCAGTCTAGAGTAAACAGAAAAGGAGTACAGTATAACAATAAGACTAACAAGATTGTAGATGACCTTGATGACAAGAGAACAGCTGGGACAGGTCGCGTCAACCTCGCCTGATTGTAGTTCTTCCTGTTATCAAAATTTGGCATTATTAGGCTACTATTACAGATCGTGTTTTTACCTAACTTACATGAGGGACAAGGCACAAATAAATTTATACAGTATTTGGTAAGGGTACAGATGACGTGAAAATTATTGCAAGTGAAACGGAAAGAGTGGCGGAAGTCATAGTACTATACGAACAGGAAAGATTAAGGGGACACCACAGTTGAAATTCGGGCCGTCTCTGGAGTCAGGCACAGTATTTTTTGGACAAGCGGCCAAACTTATAGCTGCACAGTGCACCCTCTGGAGTCCACAGTTCAACGCAAATTCGTAAAGCAGCCGATTTTGTGACTGGTGACTTCAGGAAAAGAAGCAGCGTAACATCCATGCCCGATAATCTCAAACCGAGTCACTAGAATGACGTCGAAATATTGAAAAAAGCATCTGAAGCACTGAACCGTACATGATGTTCAACCAAGATGGCAAACCACTAGAAGTCACTCCATGAAATTACAAGATTATTGATGCTGTTTGAATGTACACATTGCACAAGCACTCCTTCTTCCCGAGGGGTTCAGTAGTTTTGGTTGTATACAGTAGTTTCAGGATAAAATTTAAAAAATCTTGTTTCTGGAAAATTACAATTGCACGTGCATGAATCGGCATGTATAAACTATATAAAATGAAAGTGGTAAAAATCTATTTGACGCGGCCCCGCCGAAGATTACAAGTGAAAACAGAAAGAGTACCGGAAGTCCCTGTACTAAACGAATGGGAAAGATTACGGGGACACAACAGTCGAAATTCGGGCCGTGTTCTCTGGAATGACCGTAAATTTGGTCATGTGACACCTAACGTACACCGTACACGATGACCAAAACAAGGCTATTCTCAACAAAACAGAAGCCGGGGAGAAAATCAAGGGATTCTTCAAATCAAAATTTTGCGACGACAACAAAGATGGTCTTCTAGTTCTACCGTTTATGTTGTTGTTGAGCGTTTCACCACGTGCCACCAATTTAAGTGCGATATTAATCTAGAATCAGAATCTACCATTTATAGGTGAAGCAAAGCCGCTAAGGAAGCCGTTTACTGAAACTTTACTCCAGAAGAGGTACAACCCTGACTACAGCGTCTCAACAATAACCGGACCACCGGAATAGACGATGTTTCAGGAGAACTAATGAAATATGGTAAAAAACACATTTTTATAGCCACAACCCTGAAGTTCTGAACGACGTCTTCAAAAAACCACATGACCTGCAATTAGGTCAAGGTGTTCTCCTCGTGCCTCTCCCAAAGCCAGCGAAACCTGTGCACAGGACCACTGACAAGTCTGCGCCGGGTGCGCCACGCTACTTATATACAGCCCTCAGGAAACAGGGCTCGACCTAAGAAAAATGGCCTGTAACCTGTTAGTGTTACAGGTTCCACTAAAATAAGATGCTGTAACCTACAATCGATAATAGGTTACGGACCGCATAATGTAAGCATAATTTATTACGGAATCCTGTTGCATGGCTTGAATGAAGTTGAATCTAGTTACAGACATTGAATATGTGTAGACGATTCAGAATTTTTCGCCCATGGTTGAACATATTATTATCAGTTTTGTTGATAATTATTATCGCATTACTGTTACAATTGTTTGTGTTAGGTCATGTCGTTTTGTTTCCTGTAACCTATTTACAGGTTCCAGGGGTTACAAGCTCAAGTAACCTACCTGTAACCTGACCTAAAGGTTACAGCTTACGTCGAGCCCTGGGAATGCTGTGTCAGTAATATGGTTGTTTTTTACCGAAACTGTTTCAGTAAAATATTGCCAAAACTAAGGATATCGGTAAAGATTCGGTTGTGATTCCAGAAACTGTTTCGGTTCAGTAAATCCATGCATTTTACCGAAACTCCTTGGGTTTTGGTTTAGTTTCGGTATAGTTTCTGACAAATTTCTGAGTTTCGGTATCATTTTGGATGGTTATTTGGGATATTGGAGGTAGTTTCACGAAATAGTACAGTTTTGGTAAAATTCTGGTATAGTTTCGGAAGGAAATTTTTTGTTTCGGTTCGGTAGGCTACAGTTTCGGTACAGATTCGTTTCGGTAGCACGGGTTTCGGTATAGTTTCGGTAAAAAATACCAAATCCTGGTTTCGGCACAACCCTAGTCACTAATGACACTTGCACGAATACAGTCCTCGGTCGAAAACTACATCTCGCCCAATCAAAGCGGAGTCAGTAGAGGAAGACGCACTACTGATGTAGTATGGGGACACAGAAGTGTACGTATATTGTAGCTTTATATGACTAGTATTCAAAATCTATGTATAAACGGAAAGAGTTGAATACAGTAATGCAACTCTTTCCGCTTACGCACTTTCATGCATCAGATACATCGGCTCCGCCTTTCGTTAGACCTCTCTTTGAGATGGTTCCAGGTTCACCCCTAGACCGCGCCAAATTTCGTCTGAAGCATTCTTAGAATCATGGTATTCAAATTTGTTAGGCTAGTCATCAAGGTCGCTTGAAGGTGCATCAGATGGCTTTAACCTGATCTTGATTACATAGGTACATCCTTCACTGAGCCCTGAAGATAGTCGTACCGGTGCTTGTGCGCGTCAGTGGGCGGGTACGTGGTGTAGTCTATTTCCAGGAATATGTACAGGAAACGAATATAATTATAGAGCTGCTAAAGTCGAACAAGTAATATTGAATTAATTATTCTGGCTGTGGAAAGGAAAACTTTTTCATAATATTAACATTGATTGGTTATTCTGGAAATGTCACATTTGACAGAGAACCATTTCATTTTATCTGGCCACAATATATCACATTTTCTTCTGAAGAAACACAGTAGAAACATGATATAATCTGGCGGTCATGGCCAGAAAAATCGTGTAGTGGTTACCGTATGTCCAAAATGGCATGTGGAGGTTTTGAGGCCCCTTGGGCCCACATAGAGTCATAGACGGCAAGTCACGGCATGCAAAATTGCAAATTAGGTAATATCACATGTAGTACCAGTCGTACAACAGTACCATGGCCAGTTCCCTGCTCATACAGCTATGTAATTGGAAAAGTTCCAAAATTGTGGATATTGTCCCGCGAAACCGGGCGACAGTTTGAAACGCGATTAGACGAACATAAAACTGAAACGGAAAAAATCATGGGTCCGATACAAACGCGAATGAAATGACAGACGGACAAAAATGAAATAACGTAATCGGCAATTGCAGAACACGCGCTCGTACAAAATCATGTTATCAATTGGGAGGAGTCGAAAATTCTGGATAAAGAACGCGACAACAGGATAAAGGAGGCCATCTGGATCAAAAAACGCAAGAACCTCATCAACCGTCACGAGGGGCCTACCAACTATTTCAAGCTTAGTCTGCTTTATTTCCTGACACTTCCGGTCGGCAAATTTGGCAGTCTTGATAAAGATTGCAGTCTGAGTGGTCGAAATGTCGACTCAAATTTTTTGGTACGCATTCCTAAAGTTTATGTGTTGAGTTCAAATGAACTTTAAATAGTTGCCTACTAGACTAGGGTTGCAGATTCGGTTCGGTAATTTTCGGTTTCGGTGCACAAATTTCGGTCTGGTTCGGTAAATAGATATTTTCGTATCAGTTGGCTGAATTTCCGCTGAATTTTAACTGAGATTGGGCTGAAATTTGGTCGCTCCAGCCAACATTAGGTTCGGTACGCCCAACATTAGCCTACACGATCTCGTAAATGCCTCATGGAATATTACGCAAGGTGAGCTTGCCAATATGACACCTCGGTTTAGCGTCTCAAGCGAAAGACTGATTGCTTTACGTAAAACTGGAGCATTATTATGTACATAATTATAATATAACACACATATGATTTTGACACGCTGAAAAATATACATAAACTTGTTCAGTTTTACAGTGCTTGTGTACTGCTCACTTGCATTTTTGCTGAATTAAATCGACAAAATCTTCACCCATGATCACATCTGGTACTAAATGAAATTAACATAAAATTAGAGATATGCCCCAAGACAAAAGTTCGGCTTGAACAAAATACCATAAAAATTATAAAATTTACATATTTTACATATTACCATAGAAAATTTACATAGTACATTACTACATAGACTTACGTGGGAGTGTTGACCTACTGGGTCATAGGTATCTATGCACCATGATGACCTTATAATATAGAGCTTTACACACTAGAAAAGACAAAAAAATTGTCAATGATGCTTATCATGAGGGAAATAAATTAGCATTAGCCTGTGAAAACGTGTGAATATTCACAGTTTTGAATATAAGTGCTAATATACAACACAGTAATAAATCCACCTGTTTCAAGAAAAAAAATTTTGTCGACAATTCAGTACTGTAGATGTTTAATTTATGTAAAAATATTAAATGTATTTGAAATGGCAATAGCTGAATATAAATCCAACTGTACTCAAAACAAAATAGTTGACTATTCAGTATCAGTGAATCTTACCAAATTTACAGGCTTTGTAAACTAATGCTAGGGAAATGTGTCCTCATGCACAGAACACCGAAAAAATGCCGCGGGGACTCGAACCCACGACCCTTGGATTACAAATCCAATGCCTAACCGATTGACCTATCTCAACCTCACATGTAGCGGTGTACAGCTGGTTCTTCCTGGGCTGGGAATTGAACCTAATGAACCTGGGACATTTCACCTTTCACACTACAGTTGAATGCTCTAACTTCAATGCAGAAGTCTTCGCTGCATTCACCAAAAAAAAAAAACATGTTATTAAAAACGTGTTATTGCCAAATGTCTGAAAAAATATAATGAACCACTGAGAGCTTTGTGAAGTTTGTCAACAACAAGTTTAATATGATACAGTAACATACTCTATTGAATCAGGCTATTGATTGGCTTTTTTGGCACCCACTGACACCTGTCTATATGCACATTGTCGTCTCCCATTGGTGCATATATTGATTTTATTCGTAAGATTATTCGCTCGCTGGATTGCTCGATAATTTATAGGATAATAACCGATCGTAACGGATTATAGGCCATTTATATTCATTTAAGACGCATTATTAAGTAGTCTGCTCTAGGTAGTTCGCTGGTTAATAATTACCTCAGAATACGCTTTTATGGAAACAAACTTGAGTTGCTTACAATTATACATGTTTTGGTAAATATTATAATTGGTAATTTAAATGTAATTGATATATACCAGATTACCGGTACTATTATTTATTATTGCACTGTCACGGTACTGTCACCTATGTGTCCTTAGTCCTGTTGGCTATATCGTAGCAATTAGTTTCTTGCAACGCCAAGTTTTGTAGCACCTCACGAGTAACGAGTATTGTTGCAACTATCACCTACATTTGTTATGAAGCGATGTTTGTTACGAGAGACTGTTGCTTGTGACCTGCAAAAACTACTTGAGTACTTAAATATCGTATTGATATTCGATTATAGATGATGGATTCATGTATAGTGTCCGAAAATTATGTTAACGTATCGTGTTACCATTTCATGTTTAAAACTACTGTATAACGCAATCATCAGTTCCAATTAGCGATGCTTTTTCGCTGATGTTGTTTTTCAGTGAAAATTTACATAATTAAAATAATACATTTTATTGTATAACATCTGCCAATGACAATGGCGCTATATTAAAATTTAAATTTTGTAACAACGACAAAACTTTGAAACATAAAAAAAAAACCCCAACAATAGTGACAATATCATAGAATATTCGCATTCTTTACCATTATTTGCAAGTTAAATTTTTTATTATTTTTTATTATTTATTATTTTACATGGCTAATGGTGAAGCTTACAATGATTAGCTTGTTGGCCATAATGTAAATAACAGATAACATTTGTACAAAACATTAATTACATTTGCATGAAAGCAATAAACCATAAAAATGTATACATATTAACAAATATTTACAATTTGGGTGTTGAATACACACGTCGATCAGGGACAGATGGGATTGTCCACAAATTATGGTATGTACTAAATTTTGTGTTTAGGCCTAATTCCAAGAGGAAAGTAGATATTATGGTGTAGTACTAGGTGGTCACGGTGGTTCAAATTGGATTGAATCATTGATCAATGGCGAAAATAGTTGGACAGTGGACACTGTTGACTACTGGCGACATCATTACCTACATCATGATTCATGATATTGATAATGTGCAAGAAGTAAGAATTTAGTGTACTGTGTACTACACAGTGTGTAGTACTGTATTCAATATTCATTCACATTCTAAAATCTTAAACACATTGATCATAAAAATATACGCATTAAAAAATAGTTTAAAATATCCACTAACTGCATTCTACACACATTCCTGTATTTAATTTTTGTTTGTTTATTTTATTAGGTATCACTGCTATACTAAGTCAAAATGGTTTGTATGTTTTACTCTTGCACACTCACCCACTTTGTTATTTTTATGCACGTTATGTTTACATTGTAATTGTTTGTACATGGACACTGGACAGACTAGTACATAATTTTATGCAAATTTGACTTTTTAAATTTAAGTTCAAATCGAATCCGAATTTTACCTTGTTTGAATATTCGAATCTGAATTATAATTTTTAATACAAACATATCAAACAGAAATTACAAGGTAATATGAGACTAACACGGCTCTCCACAACCCTTTTAGCCACGTAGAAATTTTATAAAAAATTAGAAGTCATTAAAAAATTTGTCTCATTGTGAGGCGTGTTCTATTTCAATTTTGCTTAGAGATAACTGAGCATAACTCCTTGATTGCCAAAGAGGTGTATATACATCGTGAGCTCACGGTGTAGTGGTTAGAGCGTTGGACTCTCATGCAATAGGCACGGGTTCGAGGCCATTACTTTCGGGGATTTTTCCCGGGCTTTCCACCCGCATTTCAATTTTGAGACACCTGTACCATGGCAACGTGAAAGTGCGGTATACCAAATGCACACATTTATTTTTATTTTACATCATGAGAAGATGCAATTAATTATCCTGGCAGTCAGAGTTAAAGAATACAGATTTTATTAAGAACAAGAAAATGTCCAATATTGCCCAATGAAAAAACAGACTGGGGTTTTGATAATAACGAAATTTGTATATGATTTTTTTAGCCAATATCAATATTTTTAGTCAAATTTAATGAATCTTAGCGAATTGGCAAAAAAATTTATGATAGAGCTATCATTGGGTACAGTATACACTATACAGTGTTACTACTAACATCATCACTAATAAGTACTATTTTAATTTGTTTTTACTAATTAATAAATAACACTTGTTGTAATTTTAATTTTTGTATGCCATTTTACCAACTGTACCACTAGTCCACTATACAGTATAACTATTTCGACTTCAAAATTAACATTATAATCATATTTTGGATAAATGTTCAAAAGTGTAAAGTATCAAATTTATCTATTGTCAATAATATTATTGTATCAGTTATTTTACATGCCACTTGAAACTGTGGGATTGAAACAATAGGTTTTCTTATAACCAGATAAATAAATGCAACATTGTTATCTGTATGTAAACATTGGAATTTGCATTGCATTGATATACAGAGTGTCCCAGAAAAACTACCCCACTGTGAATTGTGCAATAACCAGAAAACTATAGGATGGATAAAATTTGACGTATATCTCGCTGGAAAGTTTATCCATTTCCACTTTTAATAACTGGGCCATAAATAGGCAATTTTGCGCATGATATTTGTATAAGTTTTGTTGGTTTACATTATAAAATAATTAGCCACTTTCAATTTTCTTGAGCCACTTTTAATTTATTTTAGCATTTTGCTAAAATGGCTCATGGTAGAGCTAACCCTGCATATGTCTACATACTATAACCATCGGGCCCATGTACGTCGCATCAATTAGACAATTACTATATGTCGGCTTACGCAATGTAGCTAGTTGGTCATCATACTTGTAAACTTAAAATTAATTTAAAGACTACGCGGCTGGACACATGTCTATTGTGCCAATTTGTAATTTTAGTAACCTGTAAAAGCGAGGTTGAAGGCTACTCCAACAAGTGACTGTGACTGGGGCACACACACCAAACTGCATGATGTCTGGGCTGCCTCAAATGTCTCGCGCATACTCACCTACAACACATGTCCTCAATTTCAGTGAACAAATTGGTGGCAGAATACATCACAATTAAACAATAGGCCTACAATCAAGGATTGAAAAAATGAGAAGGTATTCAAGTTTCAGCTAGAATGTCCTGCGAGTCCGACTGAGTGGAGTTGGAAGTTCGAAACACTGTGGAAAAACGTATAGCGCTGTGAATCGTGATACTGTGTACACGCAAATTCATGATATAATATAAAAAAATATTATTATAATTAATTTACACATTGTAAAGGGATTCGAAGCCCTGCTCATGTCTACCCTCGCACGGTCATGATGTAAGACCGATATTTGGCGGATCGTGAGTTCCTAAAATGCGGCATATAAATGTCACACTTTACTTTAAGAACCACTATAACACACATCCTACCTGCCCCTGCCAACTCCAGCTCGGATATTTCTGTGACCATTCGGTTAAACAATGTAGCGTGCGGTCAAATGTTCCAAAGTGCCCTGAATTTTGAGAGTACATTCAGCTTTTGTAGATCCATTATAACTAGGAAAATCGCCATTATAACTAGGAAAATCGCCATTCGAGGACTCTCAACACAGGCACTCTTGTTCAGTTGTTGAGTATTAGCAATGTGACGTAATGGAACATTTGGACGACAC
>WNLI01034677.1:0-11525 GCA_025802215.1 Wirenia argentea
GGACTGTAGGCAAAATTATATGTTTATTATGGCGTGGCATGGTGGTAGTTGTTTTAATTGATCAGTATTAGTATTCATGGTAGCAATAATCAATTTGCGATATGGCACTTTAATTGTTTCGATGTATAACTGTTCGTCACATTTTGAGATTATAGTTAATCAGATGACTTCAAATGCCAAAACATAATTGTTAAACAAATTTCAGTTAAACCTGGTGGAGAATGTGTCCACGACACGAGCAGCCGACCGAGAGGCGACGAGAAAACCGAGCAAAAAGACGGCGACAAAACCGCCTCCTACAGAAGAGGGTGATGAAGTAGTATGACATCGGTTGAAGCACGACACTTCGGAAGTTGTGATAGGATGGCCACACCATAAAGATGGACAGGTAAACTGACTCAGTTGTAGCTACTGTACCATTAGCCGTACATGCTAAATGCGACTTAATGCGTGGACGAAATATTGTAGACCCATATAATAAGTTGTTATTACGACGTCTAAAACAGTAAAGATCGCAAATGTGGCATAAATGTGTGTAGCCATACAAGAAGTTGTCATGACAAATCTCAACGAGTCAAGATGACAAATTTACCAACTTTTTTGTGACTAAATAGACATTGTAGAGCGATATTACATCCTAAATGTACGGACAAAAATGTGTGCATCTATACAAGAAGTCATAACAATACACATTTACTGACTTTTGTGACTAAATAGACATTGTAGAGCGATATGTAGGTCTATCGTAAAAAAACTGCATGTTGAAAAATGCCGACTATCGCCGGTCGACCTTCTGAAAATTTGAGATCTCTATAAGCCATTTCTGTGGTTTTGACAGTGTTTTTAAAACCACCATAATGTACGTATAGATGTCAAGATTCCATTGCTTTTATGATGGCCCAAATGTATACATGGTAACATGTATGTATAAATATTATTTTACCTCTGTCAATTTCTCAGTGAAATATGATATATAGAGACTGATTGTAATATCTATATAAACTTTTTCAAAGTTTTATCAATGTGGCCATGCAGGAAGCAAGATTATGAAATAGAGTTACATATCATCATACAAGTTTGTTACTATCATTACTCATTGTGTGAATAATTTTATTTATTTGTGCTTTGGTTTGGAATTTAAAATTTTATGAACAGAAAACGATAGGATAGGCAGCTTGCTGTACAAACATTTGGCTCTACTGTATAACTTTTCATTCATGATCTAGTAATTAAAATAAATAAAATGAAAAGAACATTATTGATAATTTATGATAACAATGATTATGTAAATTTTTTATTATAATATTATGGTAATTTAACTAATACGTCAAGCATTGTAAGTGTGCTAAATAATTTGTCATTCAAGACAAACTAATAATTGTTTTTTTTCTCTTTCAAATAACAGTAAAAGAATGGCTAAGTAATTACACACGTACTACCTACTCAAGCTCAAATAATTATAGCACTAATATCATACATCACAAAAATACTGAACGGTATAGAATATAATATGTACATTACTTCTATTCGGGGTAGCCAGTCCTAGCTCCTAAATACTGATCGGTAAAAATTATGTACAAATATTAACTGGTTGAGAAGTTATGCATGGATTGCTCCAGCCATTATTGGTATGAAAAGTCTTTACAGTTTTCTATGTTCTTGAAGTTTGTATACCCTTTTCTATTTGCACGACAAATTTCTTAAAATTGAAGTTTGTCACTTCTTTTAAATAATTATTCTAAATTGAGCAATTTTTGTGATGGGTTTTCATGATTGTAGGGATCCTTTGGTCACAGACATGATCTTTGGCAATGTTGGGAAACATGCATCCATTGAATTTCACTTCAAATGTTGATAAGTTGTTCAGTAGGAGATGACCAATTTATTAAAATTTGGGTATCTGTTTTAATTTTGCTCAAATTTCAAGAGAGTTAATTAGGCCTACCATATATGATTGTATATGAGTTGCTATGACATGAAAAGATGTGTGGTATAAATTCACAACCAGGTAATAAATACTATAATGAATACTGAATAGTCTTTTTCATAGCACTGCGTAACATAATTGCCATTGAACAGCGCATATTTGCCTCTCGAGGCAAATATGCATTAGTCTCGGGCAATTATTCCAAGCATTAAGAAAAAGTTTATATATTATCTATTTACTTTTTGAGCATAGTTTTGTATCCTCTATTTACTTTTTGAGCATAGTTTTGAGCCCGTGTATCCTCCGTTTACTTTTTGGGAGCATAGTTTTGAGTCAGTGTATCCTCTATTTACTTTTTGAGCATAGTTTTGAGTCGGTCCTTCATGTCCAACATTTGAGTTTCCTGCCGGACCAATTGGTCCACCGCGGACTCTCTCCTCCCCTTAAACCCCCGGTCCTCCACGCGTTTGTTTTCCTCCAGTGACTTATACTTGACATACGGTCTCTCGATGGGTCCTCTATCCACCGACATCCGTGGTGCGGTAACCACTGGGTATATCATGGAGTTTTGTCTCTCCATCCAGCGGCGGCGATGTTCTATATGTCTCTCTAAATCTGTCTGCATCATCAGACTTCGCTGCGCGTTGATTTTTGGTAGTTTATTCGCGTCTAGTAACGGTTTGTAGTTGTCGTGAGATTCTGATGTGATGTTATCGTTGTTGTATATTTTGTTCCGTTCCAATTGTGGCATGTTGAAAATGTTATCGAGGATGTTCATTGATGTGAGATTTAAGTCGGAATATCGTGGAATTCTGATGCCCACCGGTTTTTCATTGTCTGTATTGTGAGATAGTACGGAATTATCGTGATGTTTAGATACGTTGGTCTCATGTTGTTTATTTGAGAAAGATAATACAGATGGATATCTTGGTGGATTGGATTTGTTATTATTGTTAATTGACGAATTTCTGTATTGTTTTGGAATTTCATTCATAGTACTACCAATATTGTTCAACAGGGATATGTGTGAATTATATTTATGTAAATCAGTATTGTGTAAACTGGGGGATCTGAAGTGGTTGTTTCCATAGCGAAGGTGTAAATCATCTCCGTTTGTTGTCATGTTATCCGTATAAGATTGATCACTATCATATGTGTTTACACCATAGTTGTCTGAGATATGTGCATATTTTGATCCATAATTATGTCCATGATATGTGTCCATAAATCCATCTTTGATTGGTAAAGGTTTTGGCATCCTATCTGTTATTGTTTCCACGACTTCATCTATGTCAGGTTTCCGTGGTCGAACGTCTCTATTATCCGATTTTGAACTGTGCGATACTTCCTTTGGAGTTTTAACATCCGATTGAGCGTTCGATGATCTGGATCGTCTGGTTCTTGCGGCTTTCCGAAGACTTTGTTTGCAATCCGGACTGAGATCTCGACAGAATTTTGTTAGTTCCCGGGCTATTCCTTCTTTTGGTGGGCTTTCTGGTAATTGTTTCTTGTGTTTGAATCGGTCGGGTAGCGCCCAACCCTGTGGATAGAGTATCATGGAGTAATAACATGGATAGCTGTATTATGGTGCTCAATGGTTGTTACAAGTGCAGAAATACATTCTAGTATAGGTTAATAAGTATAGGACATGAGCTGCTATCTCAGGAGCGTGTCTGCGTTGTAAGCAGAAGGTGGTGGGTTCGAACCCCAGCACCGATTTGACATGACATTTGTGGGTGTGATTCCCAAACCCGGCTATCTGTGTGTCCTTGGGCAAAGCAGTTGAGAATTCCCATGCCGTCATTGCCTTAACACTTTCATTTCCAACATTGACTAAAGTGGAATGAATAAATGTGGAAATAATATTTTCTCAAAAAATGACTACGGTAATGATTGTTATTTCAACGGAGATAAATCCTAAAAATGTGTAGGGCATTGAATTGAAAGAAATTACACTTTCGAAATTGTAGTCATTTAATATTGAAATTATACTACATTACTGTGTTAATCATCACTTATTAATATAATTTATACACTTTTTATCAAATTCAAGTGAATGGAATGTTGAAAAACATATTGGGCGTTGAATTAAAAGAAATTATCTTCTCTAAAAACGACCACAGTTGAATTACGAAGAGTGGTGAAGTAACAGAACCATTACCGTACGTAGTTTTTTAAATTTGACAATTTTCTCAAAAATAAATTGTATTATCAAAATTGAATGTCTAAGCAAGTGCGGCCCATTTTCACATAACTTTAGTTTAGATAATGAATCCATCCAAATTAGGTCAAAATAGATGAAACAAAGCCAAGTATTACATTGCCCAACAACATAATAGAAAATTTAGTGACATTACTTTATTGTCATTCTAATTGAATTGATGTACTTAGAATGACAACAAAATTGTGGGTTATGGTAGAGAAATGGAGATTGGTTCCATTTTTCTGTAGTCATTAGTCAACAATAACGTAAAGTGTGCAACTTTTCCTTTCCAATATTTCATATATCCAAATTGGTTAATCCAATTAGATAGTTACCGTATATATTGTATTTAGCAATACTCTAATATTACTAATATCATTTGGTAGAAATACATACCCTGTATTTAGAGATGACACTCCTGTTATTTGGTAGAGCCAACGATGCACCGACTATGTTTGGAAGTATGTCTTTCATGACTATAATTATTTCTTTGGGTATCTACCATCTATTTCCTATACAAGTTTTTTTAATCCTATTATCTTACACCTGCACATGACATGTCAGCTTTATACTGTATCACGTTTTAATTTATCACAGACATGTAATCCTGTAATGATTACATGTGGAACTACACTGGCTAAAATAAGGTACACCTTGTATCATGTTAGACGTATACTGTAGCTGTTCAAAATTTATCTGTAGGTTATACTTATAGCCTACACCTTAGAAACAACCATATATCACGTTTTGAATAATTTTATTAAAAGGACACTTCAAGGTGAACATGTAATATAGAGTAATATATTGCAACTAGGTTTAATATTTCATATAACACTTTTATTACCACCTTTTGTATACTAGACTATCTATGATCTATAATGTATTCCTTATCCAATCTCTTGTATGCAATAAGGAGCACTTGTGAGTCCGAATGGCAACCTGTCAAGTCCATACATGCCGCACCGAGTGATAAAGGCAGTCTTTGCAATATTGGATCTACCCTGTTTTGTGCCATGCAGATTGATTAGGTGGATGATTGATCTGTCTGGGCGCTTAAGGTTGTTTAATGGGCAATAAGTTAATACAGCTTAGCGTCAACCAAATGAAATTTTGTATGGCTTTTATTGGATTTTCGTAATCATCCATGAATTAATGATATATCAAGTTATTGGTCTCTGGCTTATAGTTAATTAGGCGAAAAGTTACTTATTAGTTGTCTATTTATGTCACTAATGCGACTTATTTTTGTGAAATATAGCACTGTGTTAATTTCATTACATAAGAATATAATAGAAATACAAATAAACAAATATACAAGCAAACAATCACATAAACAGTAAAATAAAATTGTTTCAGTTTGAACATCCAGCAGTGATGGACTGTATATTGTGCTGATTTACATCCTGGTGCGTAAATTGGTATTAATATTCAATAACTTTAATCTTGCCATTTTCCTGGCCCAGCACAATGTGCCCATCGTGATCAATGGCAACAGATCTTGGTCCCAGAATCTCCTGCTCTCTGTCGACAATGATCTGGAGAAATTCACCTGCGAGAGAAGCCATTACCAGTCTATCATTGTAGTAGTCCGCAATTAAAATTCGATTTTTCTTATCGATACAAACTCCTCGTGGACATTTCAATTGTGTTTTACTATCACCGTATGATCCATATGTGTTCCTGAGGATGAGATTCTCATCGAAGATTGATACACAATGGTCATCACTGTCTACCACAATGATGTCTCCTTTTGTTGAACATGCAACATCATTGGGACTATTCACTATTTTCCCACCATTTTCACTGGAACATGATTTAATAAGTGGAAAATGTGTGTCGTTCATAAACAGCATCACATCATTTGCTCCAGCATCACATACTATGATATTGTCCCGCCGATCTACGCACACTCCTGTTGGTTGAGTGATCGATTTATCTGGGAAGTTTGTCAGTTTCACACCGAGGGACGTACATACGCCGACTTTCTCTGCATCTTTATCAGTGAAGATGTAGTTTCCATTTCTGAGAATCGCCAAACTGAACGGTTTCCCATCAAACATATCTAATTTACGCACAAGTTTACCATGCGTTGTGTAAACTGAAGGTATTCTATCAAGTCGACTCGCCACCAGATAGTTGTTGTCAGGATCTACTATGACCTTAGTGATATCCCATTGTGCATTGAATGTGCGTATGACCTTTGCTACCGTAGGATTGTGAAGAGGAACGTCCTCGATGTTTCTGGTGGATCGTGAAATTGAAGTTGGGAGTGGCCGAACAGGAGTAGGTGTGGGTGGAATAGGTGTATCGGGAATTGGAGTCCACAGAGGTGGGGTTCTCTTTGTGCGTGGAGGTGGACCTTTAATGATTGGTTCAGATGATTTTGGTTTTATGGATATTGGTTGTCTGCTTTGACGTCCAAGTGGGGGAGGGGAATGGACGACCACTTGTGGAGAGGGTGTTGGAGCTGGTGTATTTTTTCGTTTCATCTCGGGGACGTTGAGCTTCTTTATCGTGGGTTGTTTTCGTTCATCGAGTTGAGTTTCGTCTTGGTCTTCTTTGGTTGGTTCATCATTAGTGTATTTATCTGGGATCAATTTGCCAATCGACACAATTGTGTCACTTTTAGTGATCAATTTTGGGAAGTATTGCACCGGAGCTTCATTTGGCTGTTGATTCTTCTGGAAATGGCGAACAGTGTCTCTCACCAATGCAAGAATGTTCACAACCTCTATGTCACTTCCATAGTTACTCAATTGTTCAGGAAAATTCGCGGAAGTTTTTGTCTGATCCAATCGCTTTTTGGTTTCTGTCTGGTACTTTGAACGTGTCTTAAAATCATCCTCGATCCTCTTCTTTGCTTGTAACTTTAGTTCATCGGCCAATGTGTTTATAGTGTCCTGAAGATCTGTCACGGTTTGTTGGATTTTATTCTCGATGTTTCTCACAGCAACAATTCCGTTGTCCTTTGAGAATTCTTCCACCAAAGCTGACTGATCATTATTTGCTAATTTGTGGAATGATTTCAGCACAGTTCCCAGGCTGTATAACTCTTCACGAGCTTCAGTTGCCACATCAACTAATGGGCGTTTCTTGTGTCCTTGATGATCAGTCAAGTCGCAGACGACACAAATCATCAATGAGCACGTGCTGCACTGATGGGTCACTATCTCATCATGGTGCATATTGCAGTGGGTGTCGTTTCGTTTCCTGCAGATTTCCTGGAGGTTGGAATCGATGAATCGATATGACCTGAAATTGATAAATAATTATGCACCATGTACAACATCTGAGTCTGACAAAGAGATTGTGGTCATTCCTACCGACAGCATGTCCATCCGAGAACTTATTGTATGTAGCTTGACTGCATTTCATGGTCATCATCCATACGAGGTACGTGATACTTAATGGATTCATTCGAGAATATACAGACGTATTTACATTACTGCACTTATCTATGTAGTTTCTACATGCTAAAACAGGAGGTTGAGTTGGGAGAATACTCAATACTGTGCTGTAAGATGCAAATACTAGAAACTGTAGATTTGTCAAATTGTTCCACCTACTATATGTATATCATCTATAATCCAGGTTCAATCTCTGAAATCACCAATCTCTGAAATCGATGATGGCTCGGGTTTTTTTAAATCGCAAATCTAAATGAGAATTCACAGCGCAGAACATTGCCTTTGGTGTGAGAAAAAGTAACGTAGTGAAAACCCCTGCTCAGCATATAATGCTCATATCTGATCTGTATCCATCAGTTTACCGTACATACCGGAGGCTCCAATGCAGTAGATGGATCATTGAACACGACTATAATATATTGGTCCAAATTTGTGATCCGATGTGGATGTGTGTAGACAATGACATTCTTTATTTATATATAGTCTATGCGTATACAAGACATCCCATATACATACCGATGGTTCTCGGTGCCCTTGACCTTGTCGTGAATTGCCTGACATGGACCACACAAGTTGACCTTGCATTCAAGACACAGGAAGACAGCTGGTGCTGCCTCATTACAGAACTCACATTGTCGCTTCTTTGTGTTCTCAGAGGATGGGCCTTGGACTGTCATCACGGCCTGTACAAAGTTTAATGGTGTAATAGATGTATGTATGCTGTGCCGCCTGTACATATTATATTGAAACTGTTTACCCAAGGTGGAAACCTGCGGGTACTGCCTCACAAAGTGGGTTGCCTGGCAAATAGTGTTAGCTATTTGCCGCACAGACAAGGTTTCTTCACTCATAAAATAAATATTTGCATTTGGTATACCGCACTTTCACATAATGTCATTTGTCCATGTTGCCAGGTACATGTGTCTCAAATGCGGATGGAAAGCCC
Source organism: Wirenia argentea (assembly GCA_025802215.1). Classification (NCBI taxonomy): domain Eukaryota; kingdom Metazoa; phylum Mollusca; class Solenogastres; order Pholidoskepia; family Gymnomeniidae; genus Wirenia; species Wirenia argentea. The sequence goes on from WNLI01034677.1 coordinate 8,484, forward strand.
GTGAAAAATCCCTGCAAGTAACGGCCTCGAACCCACGCCTCTCGATAGAAAGGGTGATGGTCTATCCACTACACCGTGAGTTCACCGTGAGTTCTCTTAAACAAGATTGTCTTACAAAAAGGATTTTCTCATATACAGGATTGTCTCATAAACAGGGTTTCCACACAAACAGATCAAGTTTCTACACAAACAGGGTTTCCATACAATCAGGGTTTCCACACAAACGGGGTTGCCTCACAACCATATCGGGTGTTCGGTACATTTCGGAATGCCTAGGATATATCATGCTACGACGAATGTACCCGACATTCAGTTGCTGTATATGGCTATGGGGCATAGACAACTTATTATAGAGTACAATACTATGGACGCAACATGCACTGATATGCACACTCGGCCTATAACAAAGTAAGACTAATCCGACCTGAAGTGTCTTGAGAAAGTTGACAGAATGCAGCGACTCCTTTGTGTACATGACCCTGACCTCACAGATGGGACAGTTGATCTCATACCCAACAGAGATAGCCCGGCTCTTGCTCCAGATGCAGTCCGTACAGAACACATGAAGACACTGCAGGATCTTGGGTTTGTTGAGGGTGCTCCGGCAGATACCACATTCGCGGTACTCAGCTGAGAGTGCGTACTCGGAGCCTTCGGGTATCGTCGTCATTCTCTGAAATTATACCTTGAGTATGTTGAGGGTGTGGTCACCAGACAAGTATGATAGGATTACCTTAGTGTAAAGCTGGTAACTATGCTAAAGTAAATAAAAAGGACACGAACACTGTCTTATCTTTGGTCTGATGGTACTCCAGCAGGTGTGTCATTCTCAATATACGTACATTTGTTCTGGCCAGCAGCATACTTTCGGGGCTATGGGGTAGTGGTCGCAAATGGCGACATGTTGTAAACTTATACGATGTTGTGTAACATGCAAGAAACAATGCAGTTTGATCAGGGTATAGGTTAGTTTACTGCGGATGCGGCATCTCGACACTCATCTGATAGGCCTCTCTCGGGAACTTGATGTGACATTGTCTCAGATTCTGACACTGTGTGAGTGATGTGACATGGAAACCCCTAGAGGGTGGGTGCGGGGTGGATGAACATGGAAACAACAAGTGGATGAGGGGCGTTTATACTGCGACTCGTGCTGCTGATAATACATTCTCTGGAACTTGTCTATGGTTGTACTTTTTACATGTATGCACTTACTGTATACGAAGTTAGGAACATGGTTACTTATTTACATGAGCATTTACTGTATACGAATTTAGGAACATAGCTAGTAGCTACAGTAGGCCCTATACTTGATTTACACATCGATTATGGTCTTGTTCCAGCGATGATATACATAGCTACAGTACGTGTAATTACCACTAAATATCGAAACTATGAATATGTTACTCCTCATCCTATTACAGTATATGTCTATGTCTAATAATAGTCATAGATGAAATGAGAGACAGAGTCTGCTGTATAGTAATTAAGTAAATATACGTAATGGATTACGTACCAGATAGGTGGAGTTGTTGACTCAAGTGGAAACGATGTTGACAATGCCAGGACAGGACTCCTGCTAACAACTCTCATATCAAACATATCGATATAACCATGGTTATATCACAAACATATCCCAACGGGACGATCGGACAACTATTGTTTGCAATTATAGGCCCATTGATTTGTCATTTATTGGCGCTATCGTAATGTGAAGTGTCTATTATATTGTTGAGTATGGATTGTCAATTGAACCATACTGTACATGCCAAGCTTCGATGATAACTATAACTAGCGACAACAGGTACTAGGTGACAACATAGACAATACACATTGTATTGATTGATTCTGGTCAGTAATTTTAAATAGGTAAGCTAGTCCAAATGCATGATCCAGTGACTGTGGCTAAACAATTATTAGCTAACACTTCGAGAGACAGAATTTACAATTTTATCGAAACAACGCCATACCTGTACGGTTACAATATTGATAAATTGAATGTGGCAGAAAAATATGAAAAATGTGAGAGGTTGCAAATCACTAAAGGTAATTGGTTGCATCAATGACGTAAATGCACATAAATTTTCACTCTTATAATGTAAAATGTAGACAGTCGAATTTGTCATCGATCGTAACCGTATTCGTCATCGATCGTAGCTAGTTTTTGTCATAGATGCAACCAATGCCCATAGTGGAAGGTATTCTTGGAGTCTTGGACTGGCCGCACTTTCTTTGAAACTGAAACCGAAACAAGATGGCTACTTTCTGTTTTCGTCGTTTTGTGAGTTTTAAGAATAAATCCTTGAAACAGGCGAATTCAACAATTTTCAGCCGTAATTGCAGCACGGAAACCGAGAACAATGACATTAGTGACCCATTTAAGAACATTCTGTCCGATGAAAACAAACTTCGTCTGCAGAATTGTGAATTTGACCAAACCCCACTTGGGACACCATTAACTGAAGAACACAAACAGAACCAAGCTGCTGTCTTGATTCCACTATGTGTAGTAAATGGTCATCCATCGATTCTATTCACTCTGAGGTCAACTAAGTTGCTAAAACACCGTGGTGAAGTGAGGTTAGTTTTTACTATACGAGTGTACATATTATGATTAAATAGGCTAATATGATACTAAAAGTCAAAAACACTAGTGGGTAAAAATCCAGTTGACAAGGTCAAGGTCAAATAATTTTATTTAATAAAATGATATATATATACACACATACACAAATCTTATATATTTTTGAATAAAGTATAATTAATATAATAATGTCGGTACCTGCATAAGGTGTGTATGTGAAAGATTTATAGAGAGTTAAGGCTAAATCTTCAGGTAATCTGATCGACGATTTAGCCTAACTACAAAATATTATATTGAAATTAATTAGAAATGTTTTTCGTTTGGTTTTTTTTTTCGGTTTGATCAGAGATGATCGCATGGAATGTCACAACACCGCCAGCACATTCTGTAAATGTGGCCCCCCCCCCCCCCCCCCCCACACCTCGCCTTCCTCTCCCCCCACTCTCTTGTCACTCCTC
>WNLI01034788.1:0-11525 GCA_025802215.1 Wirenia argentea
CTGAGTGTACCAGCAGGCTATTTCTGTACCAAATTTAGATTTTCGACAAAAAAATCGCGAAAAAATATTTCATGATTGCTCTAGTACTATAGCGGGAAAGTAGACTATTCCTTTAAACTAATGTACGTATATAACCAACCTGTGTGTAAGTAGCGAGTCACGTGGTGTATCTCCTGAAGCAGAACGAAGCAGGCCACCAACCACAACACTCTGGCAATGCGGGGTTGACTCATCGATATAATACCCAACACTTTACTTTATAATACATTTAAGGTAACGTATGTACACACAAGTATTTGCATATTATTCGCACATTACTTAACAATCGTACATATCTAAACATGTAAAAAATGGAGTAAGAACAGCAAACATTGGATACATACCGTACAAAATTAGTAAAGTAGGGCCTACTATCTAATATTCTGTACTGTGTATACACTGAAGTATGTGCTACCTAAGTCGACAAGAAAAAATTATCAAGACCTTTCAACTTGTATTGCATATATCTACATTACTATAAACGTTTGTATATATTACGCGAATATAATTATATTTTACATCTACATCAAGTGAAAATCAAAACCGTGACCAACTACAGCACTCACACAGTAGGCCTACGAATATGTATGGGTATAATATTTGAGTATACTCCAGACAGTATTTATATATTTAATAATATTGTATTCCATCAAGCGTATCGTAAATTATAAAATTTATTAAAACCCCACACAGTGAGCCTATCGCCTACTGTATGTGTAGTACGTTATTGTATAGTCTATTCTTATAATACAGCATATCATTTTCGTCATGTATAGCATATATAGCCTACTGTATAGGTCTATAGGCTATTCTAAACTAATATCACGAAGAAATCGACCATAATTATAAACGAAATCTGGCAAAATATAAATTTATTATATATATATATATCATTATTTTTTTTTACTTTCCATTATATTGGCCAAATTCAGCAATGGTATAATACTCGCTAAGAAACTAAACTCTGAAGCAAGATGAGACGTAACCAACATTTGTGGCTACTTAGATCCTTTCTTGTTGTATTTGTTGTTCAGGAGGCGATTTTCTTCTACGAGTATGTCAAGGACTACCATCTCACTAGTAAGTTCGTAAATTATATCGACAAAAAGTATTTTACAGGGGTAGGTATAGTATACTTCTTATACAGTATCAGTGTTGACTTGTTTCCATTAAATTAAGGCATGTGCTTAAACTGGAGTCAGCGAGTTTTCTTATTTGTCGTTTCTTGCCTACTATTTCATAAAAAAATGTATTGTACATTAGACCAATGTTGTAGTAATAAAATCGACCAGTGAGTGCAAGAATAGGGAAACATGGCGCCGTATTCCTCATTTAAAAAAATAAGATGGTGGCTTTTAAATTTTAAAATAATAATTGAATAATGAATAAACGCTATTTAGTTTGTCCTCTTCGTGTGCTATATTTGCAATTCACCGGAAGATCGATCAGTATGCTATAGGATTTCACCTCAGTTCCTCGGCTACCCCTCGGCAAATATTTAAGCTGCGATGAAATACTATGAACGCCATCCACCGGATAATAGCTAATAATATCATTATATACTGTATATATTATATATAATTTATATTCTTTTTCAGAAATCATTGTCCTGCAAGAATTCGAGAACAGCGAGATTTTCAGACAACAACCAATCCACAAAGCACATTTCACAATCCCCAAAACAACTCACGAAATCACAACTAAACACACCGTAAATCCATCTACTGTTTATCAGAATTCCACGGATAAATACGGAAGCGTACACGACCAACTATCCAGGCTACAAAAGTCGTTCGCCGTCCCGGAAGTTAACTGCGTTAATATAATCAAGGGACATGACTCTGATATACAACACGCTCGCTCAATCACTACCTTCAAACTAACTCAGCCATCTACTAACTTCGCTATAGCAATGCAATTGAAACATAACTGTTCTAAATTTATCCATAAAAATGGTTACATAATGGAACCCACAAGTTCGAAGGAAACCGACTTCCCTATAGCTTATAACTTGTTGTTTTACAAGCATTTTCATCAAGTGGAGTCAATAATGAGGATCATTTACCGCCCCTGGAATTTTTATTGTCTACATGCAGATCTTAGCTCTCAGACTCATCTCCATGTTGCCGCGAGGTTTGATTCTAAAGTTATTATCCTACACGAAACCCATTTCCATCTGGAAAACCATGTTGGAAACCTATCTGGTTTAGAGTGTAGGCATATGAGACTGTTATTAGGCATGTGCATTGTAATCCATGAAAATATCGCATGTAGGCTATTAGCATTGACATTATGTGCAGCCTGCCGTCTTGGCCGCCATCTTGGCCACCACCATATCCGCCATCTTGGACTCCATATTGGCCGCCATCTTGTGCACCATCTTGGTCGCCATCTAGGCCCTCACAATGTCCACCATTTTTTGTTATCATCTTGGTCGTCATCTTGGCGCCATTTTGGTCGGTATGTTCGTCGCAATCTTGGTCGACATCTTGTCCGCCACTTTGGACGTCCTCTTGAGTGGCATTAAATTTTGGATTTCTCATTCATTGCAACTGTGATACCATATCACATCCAACCAACGGTTGTTATGTGTATATCTTTACAATACATCAATAGAAAGCGCGTTGGTTTTGCAATCCTGAGGTCGTGGGTTTGATTCCCGACCGATTATTTGAGAGATTGTTGTGCACTCATAAACTGAGGTGCGTGCGACTGGTAATACTGTGCTTCATTTTCAGACTGACATATTATTCACTGAGATATAGGTCTACACTCTACACACATACAATGTCACATACACTGTAATAAAATACATATTTTTTATTTTCGTCTACCCCAGGAGCTTAGCTGCATGCTTCGATAACGTCGTGGTGCCGGATCAGTTCATTGACGTGAAACTACCTGATATAACATCCATTACCACAGAAATGGTCTGCTTACACGAGCTTCTCAAATTCAGGTAGTTTTCATTCGGTGTATTTTACTAGACGTAAGATCAGATCAGTTACATTTTATGATAAGTATTCAAATTTAATACGGGTGTGAACTTGTCAGATAATTATGTAAATTAACCACCGTTACGACATACGAAGTGGTTTGCCTGTATGGGCTGGTCGAATCCAAGTGATGTTGCAATATTTTCTTTATAGTTTACATTTTCCTTGAATGCTACGCCATGCCACAGTCCTGTTATAGGCGTATAGGCCAGTAGTATCGCGTCTATTTCGTTAGCAGAGAATTGTCGGTTCGAACTGGGCCGATCTGTCTGACATCAGGTTGTAAAATTAATTACCTCATATTGCACTGTGAATGCATATAGCCTAATATAGGATATAACATACATACGGGTAACAATATTCGCAAGCGGCGGCCATGTTGGATTTTTCCGGAAATGACCATCAGACTCTATAAAATAATCCAAATAATAACTTTTTTCTGCAGGTGGAAGTATTTCATCAACCTCTCGGGTCAGGACTATCCCATCAAAACCAACCGTCAGATAGTTGACATTCTCACGGCGTACGGTGGGGCGAACGACGTGCCGACTAGACCAAGGTATAGGCTAAGTAACTAAAGTACGGTAACTAAAGTAAAGAAAAAATAGAGCCTCTTATCAGCTGCGCAAGCCTAACAAAATACACAACTTTACACTGAATAGCCCTACAAACATTGTAAATAAGTAAGTTTTAAGATTTGCTCAATGGCGTCAGTGACTCTGAGATTGGAGATCTAACCATTGCATTGTAGCCTTGTGGACACGCCACTGAAAAACAGCAACCAACAAACGTAAGCAACGACAACCGAACGTTTACATGGGGACGAACGGGTGGCAACAAGAGTTGGGGCTGATCATGCCTGCTTGTGTCTACCCTTGTAGGCTACTATTCTCGTACTACTAGATTCCACTCCGTAGGTAATAATACTTCAATCGTAAAAAATGTTTAAAATGACGGTTGGATATTCATGCCCCTACAAAAATGAGTTATTTCCGCACCTGTTGCAGACCCGGTCCACCGTTCGGTGCAAAATACTGTGATATTCATTAATGTCATAATTATAATCCCATTTTTTCAGTCCTTCGCATCAGACCCTAAACCGAGGTGCCATGTTCTCAAACTCACCTTACATACCGACCCTGAGGCATGTAAAAGATCCTGTAGGCCTCTTTGGTAAAAAAGAGGTCAGACAGACCATATTTCACAGATTTTCTTTTGTTTTTCCCCCATCACCTACCTTTTTATTTCATATACCTGTACGAGCAGGGAAATGGCCGCACAGCAATGAATAAAACGCTTAAAATCATCATTTTTTCAGGACTTCGGGCTTTTTCGCAAAATTCAGAAACAAATACGGTCGACGTCCACCTGTTCCGATCATCGCAGGCTCGCGTCACGTGATACTGAGTCGAGATTCCGCGGAATTCCTTACGGGTGATCCCCGAGTAAGGGAGTTCCTGACCTACTTACACGACTTTTCCTACCCGTATGAGGTGTTTTGGGCGTCGCTGAACAATGATAAGACGTTGAGGATACCTGGTGGATTCAGTGGTAGGTATACGTAGTAGTTCACTTGTATAATTTGTACTGCATAATCTCTATTTAAAGTAGAGTGTCACACTTTATAGAACTAGGGATATATGCCACATTGCCACAGTTATTGTGATAACCTAGCATACAGTCTACAAGTAAAAACGCGATCATAATGTAGGAAAAATATGCAAAAGTATGCAAAACCTAGTAAAGATTAGAATATCTTCTACTCATATAGGCTCTACCTCAAATTGCAAAATCCGTCGTTTGCAGAGCTCCCTGGAAATGGGGAGAGGGGGGTCACAAAAAAATTGTTCGATTAATTCAGTGTCACGTGACCATCTCTCCGCCAAAAACAGCCCAGTGTACATATCTCGTTTTTGTTGAACTTATCAAAATGGAGGTGTGGTCTATTCAATAGAATGAATATGCCATAGAAAGACGTTTATTTTGATGACGAAAAATGACGCATTTTTTGTTAGGCTATGTAAATACAGAAAACTATAAGTCTTGTGAATTATACATACTTAATTTTGTTTTGTCCTTCTACGATAACAAATTGCGCTCCAAGCAATGTCCCTCGGGTGATATAGGAAAATATTTCAACACCCTATATTTGCAAGTATATAAGATAAAACTGCATTTTTCAGGAACATTCCTAGAAGCCACACGCACAACATGGAACGCTCGAGCTTCCTGGCACAGACTGTACGAAGACAACGCCATATCTCAATGTCAAGGTCGTTTGGTTGCCGACGGGTTATGCGTTTTCGGTGTAGCCGATCTTCGTGATGTCATCAAAACTCGCGCACTTTTTGCGACTCGTTTCTACTGGGATTTTGAACCAATGGCGCTGCGATGTTTGCGGGAGTGGATGGTGAATAGGACACGTGATGATTATTTGGGTCATCACAGCCGCGATGTGGGATATTATTCTGAATTGATCCAGGTTAAAAGGGCTAATAGGAAAACTGGGTGATGTTGTGTATTTAGTTATTTATTTAGTTATTTATTGTTAATCGTATACGTAATATTTGGACTATATAATTACGATAATCTAGTTCGTGGTAAAAACATTGGACCCTCTAGGGTGATGCTAGTGAAACTGTAACTGACAATCGCAGCCAGGAGATGAGACTCTTCGATGTCTTTGTACGCAATGTACGACAACTGCCATTTTGGCATTTTAGCGGGAAATTGTGTTGGCTTCATAACTCGATGTTAAAAGGGGATGTAAAAAATATATGATTTTATACAACTACTATGAAACTTGTATTGAATTTGTCGAAAGCTGATCAAGCTCTACTGTAAAAAAAAATAAAAAGGGTTGTTATGATGCATTGACATATTGAGAGGATCGATATATGCGATACACAATATATGAGAGACTTTTCTATTTCAACATTAGTTTAGTCACATATTATATATAATGCTACAAATTTTTACCAGACTAAAAATATGGATACAATATTCCCATTGAAGCCGCACCCCACCTCCCTGCAAAAATGTCGGTATGCCGTTCCACCCACAACCCCCACCCATCCCGGATCTTCGCCTCAACCATGTAATACATTAGATTATTTTAGATTGTCTAGACTGACTCTTATTATACGGTATGTATACTGTATTCACCTTTATATTCGATATGTATTATTCAAACCGATAGAAATGTCACACGGAAATCCCGGCAATGCATCAAACAATAAATATTGATATTCGTGGAGATATTGGGTGCAAGGCGGAATGATTTGACATAGGATCCTATAACTGAATATAAGTAGGCTATATGATGATACAAGTGAATATAAGTAGGGTAGTATCCTAACTGAATATAAGTAGGCTGTATTGATTCGGTAGTTGGGGAGATTAACATATAGAATGTAAAATGACCCACGTGGAACTGGAGAAGAAGAATTATAATGGTAGCAGAGTGAACCAAATATCTAAAGCAAACAAAGATGTTCCATGCCATTTAAATTTATTCGAAGACACTATGTGTAGGCTATAAAATATTACAATTGGTGTCAGCGGTTGGAGATATGTTATGGTGTGACGTTAATAGTGGCGTAAAGCTTTCTCAGATTCGGGGTTAGCGGGCATGACAAAATATAAATTTAAATTGACGTAAAAGTAATAAAACATAACTCGCGTAATAATAAAATTATAAAATAAAATGTAGAACAAATACATTAAAAGTTAAAACGGAAGCACATTAATTTTGGTGACCTATGTATTCTCTGTGCCACGCTGTGCATACCGTACTACATTACTAGTCATTGTCTCCGCGTATATATATTTCCTTGATATAATCCGCAAAAAATGTCAAATGTAATTTTTGTCGTCGTATTACACCATACTGCAATCCTACCATGCGATACGATCATATCATATAGTTTTTATTTTACATTAGTTTATACAATCATATATTGTTTTTAAGCGCCAACATTTGTAAAAGTGCGTGCGAGACGGTTCAACATTTTAAGACATGTTGCGTATGGATTATTATTCAGTTTAATATTAGGTACAGTAGACATTTACGTACATGGTAGTACATTTAAGTAGGCCTAAGTACTATGAACATTGTTATTATAGTAATAGCATAATTATATAGCATCATTGCACCTTAGCAACCATCGTTGCTATTTTTGCATGCGTAAATATCTGAACAAATATTTGTTTCCCATAAATACACCTAAAGTGATATCTTTACAAGTATAACTTCTTAACGTTTCTATAATAAGGTGTTTACCTGTTTTATAATTGACGTATTATCTATAAGTAGTTTACACTTCATTAATGGCTGTACCAAAGGCTAATATTATAAATGCTTAATAAATGCAATAGGCCTAAGCTATTCCGGTACCGTCGTCGCCCTTACCCTATCCAAATAAGTATGACTCAGTTCGGACAACGAGAGCGTCTACACTAGGCTATCATCAACACTATCGTCCAGTTTGTCTTATTCGGGGTGTCCTTGGGCAAGACATCTCGATGTTGATTCATCTGTAGAATACCCGGTATTACTGAATCTCTTTACAAGGAACTATTATAATGTTATGCCACTATGCGAAGGGGCATGCACGCGCTGCTGACGCATAGTCGGTGTCTCCATGGCGCACGCTACATACTACAAACCAACATTTGAAGGAATGGACAGATTCAATAGTAGAGTACAAATGATATACGCATTCCCTTTTTTACTTTTTCTTAGGTATGTTAATTTGTGTATGGTAGTAATATAAGGGACATGCTATGAACAAAATGGCCCCCGCATTTCACCCGTATACACTTCCACCGCCTTTTATTTGAAATACAGTGTAAAGAAACAATGTGTAAAGAAACCGTAAATAATGTAAATCTACCACTCCCTTTTGCTGTGCATATAGGGAGACTATTATACTATGGATATTATTTCAAGCCAGGGTTCGATGCATACAACCGAGAAAAAATATTCGTTTGAAGTTAGGTCTACAATTATCGTATTATGGTATAGGCCTACCAGTATGGCACACGATACGACGATTAATTTCACTGTTATGGTAACACTATAAGCGGTGTTACGGTGGCAAGTATAGAGAGGTTAAGAAATCTGCGGAGCGCGCCCAACTTCGATATCGATTAAACGACGAGCAAAGTCTTCAACGACCAGATTTTGGGAATTTTCGCGTCGGTTGCAAATCTTCAGTCTTCATCGCGGACGGGGATTCGCCTCGCACACACGCGCAGTGTGATTGACCCAGATTATGTCCGTTGCTATAGTCGTCGTTGCTAGTCGTCGTTGATAGTCGTCGTCGTTGCTAGTCGTCAAAAACAATATCTTAACCGCTCTTTTATGAAATGAAGACCGCCACTAGTATTTTTTTTTCTTTGCCAGGGTCGGATTGTATGCACTCAAAAGGCCTTTTTTGCAATAGGACCTATAATTATTATATCTTGTAACTCTTTTATGGTAGAACTACAATAATATCTTCTATAACTATAGGTGACATGTTACCTACATGATATTCCTATTAGTTTCATAGTAACGGTACCGCATAAGTGGTGTTGCTGTCGTAATATTGACCCCAGTGGGCGTGGTAGGTGTTGGTTGTACCTCAATTGACTCATACTGCCACGTGCACCGATACCGATAAGGAATAGTAGGTAACGTAGGAAGGGTTCGCGTATAAAAAGGTAGAAGACTGTCAGCAAGAAGTTAAACGGACGTTCGGTTCGGCGTCTGCAGCAACCAATTCTCAAGATTTCCCTATACCGGGCCTTGAAAGAGGTGAGATTAACGGTAACCGTAGGCCTAAGACATAATTATTATGTATACTATATACGTGTACAGTTTTCTAGAGTGAACAATTCCAACATTTTTGCGTATTTCCTACATGACAAAGACTTTCTCACCAGTATAAGAAACCTAAACAATATTGTAAAAGCATTAGCCTACTGACCATGGAACCACTCGGTCATATATATCCATTTTCAGCTGGATGAATTACGTTGGTTACGATACATTGCCCAAGGACATACGGAGATATGCCAGGTTGGTAATCCAACACACAACATATCAGATTTCCACCATCAACCATGTCAATCGCCGAAAGTTAGTTGAGTATCCCGGAAAAAAACAACCGGACGTGGGCAGCTTATTCCATCTTCCATGACTCGAATACAGAGCGAATTGTCGCAAGGAAAAATGGTTCCCGATGATTTGAAAAATAATAATAACCAGATTTCATTTTCCCTCTTGGGGGGAATGTATCAAACGCAAAACGTACAAGACCCGTTACAATTAGAGCCGTTGGGGGAGCATCCCGATTCAAAAACAAAGTTAGCGTAATAGTTAGTCCACGTTGCCTTTACTTCAGCGTAAAACGGGTAGTACATAGGCCTAGTGCATACGTGATGGTTATGGACTTATAGGCAGTATTTGATGCCGATTCATACCATACCAAGAAACGGTTGAATATTTTTTTATTACAAGATATGCTTAATGTCACGACCTATTGCGGTGGCAGGTTTAAATTTACTTTCGTCGTATAGTAAGTTTTAGAGATATAATATCATGTACCTTACAGTTTCAGAATGACGTCATTGCAACACAGGATCACAAGCGTCACAACTCTCACGTTATTGCTCACGTCATACACATGTGCACGATACACGGATATCCCACACCGCCAACCAGACTCGAAAGACCCACAATCGGGGTTTCCCCAAGAGTTGGGATTTCCCATACCAGAATCAAAAGCGTACGCAGATACTGATGACGTAGGAGTGGATGTGTATCCCGAGACAGCGAATGACGTCACGGGGTATGAGAGATTGGAAGTGAATCCGCCCGATAAAAGGTTTGTGGTATGGGTAGAATGTAATACATATTGGTGGGATCAAAACCTTATATAATATGCATTTGTCCCTTGAAAAGCTGTTCGAACCAGTAGACTTATTTTCCTTTTATAATGTTAAATCCCCACTGATATGTTACCTCGGATCTGGTTAGGGTGGCAAGCTGGTTACATCAACCATCCAAGTACCCCCAACACTTACCAATCACCTCTACAATCATGGAGTTCATCGTCTGGGCACGCTATAATGTATCGGTACCGCAGATCTCTAGGCCAAACAGCTGCATGCAACCTATCCCGCTTCTATACAGAGAAACCGGAGTATATCCAGAGAAAACCACCATACGTGAACAGGATATTTTTCATCCAATTACCCAGTAGAATTCTTCAATTTAGCGACTGAACAAGTTGACGCCAGCAGGGGTAAGTAAGTTCCTTGCCCAAGAGAATTCCAGTAACACACGAAAAATGACCTAGAAAGTTTTGTCTCAACCAGGGTTCAACCAGCAACCACGACCCCACTAGATCTCAACGTATCAAGGCGATTGCACTAACCGATATTATGCTTTAATCTTTCGAAGTGGGAACATTTTTTCGTGAAACATAATAATTATTTTCATTCCCAGAAAGCGCACCTGTCGTCTCGGCCTGAACTCGGCCCGGTGCCGTATGTCTGAACTCCACAAGGCTATGGGGCAGTTGAACTATCTACAGGGAGCGAATAGTCCGGGAAAGCGGTCACGTGGGGTGGATCTGCCATCTAAGAGGTGCGGTATTGAATATTAACAGACAGCTGTGTGGTTAGTTGGTTGGTTGATTGATTGGGTGGTTGATTGATCGATCGCTCGATGGATTGATCGATGGTTTGGCCACATATTGAGCCAGGACAACATGGTAAAGGATAGGCCTATAATCGAATCATCGAACGGGTGATAGATGCATAATGTAGCCTAGATAATTATGTGTGGCAGACAGAGGATCGATCGAGATCGATCGAGATGTCGGATAGCATCAACGCTGACAATAAAAAGAAAGGACACAAGAGCGCGAAGAATGGCGAAAGGAGACGTTTCTCCGTGGGGCGAGTTATCGGTTAGGCGATGGATTTCTAATCCAAGGGTCGAGGATTCGAGTCCCGACCGCGGCATTTTCTGTTCTGGGGTTTTAGATGTTTATTGGTGAGAACACAATCATTTCTTTAGCCTCAGTTTATCAAGCCTGTAAAAATGATACAGATCGTACGTATGTTTGCCTTCACGAGTGGATGTACGCTATGGGTTGGGGAGTTAGTGAGGTTGTACTACGCATGCAGAGGTCCATGCTATATACACTGCAACTCTCCGCCCGTGACATCGCGATGTTGACCACGACCACCACGACCATGATGATGGCGATGATGTTGGCGGCGGTGGTGATGCTGGTTGTTGTTGTTGTTGTTGTTGTTGTTGTTGTTGTTGTTGTTGTTGATGATGGCAGTGGTGGTGTGGCGGTGATGGTGGTAGTGTTAGTGGTGATGTAGCGGTGGGCGTGCACGTGTAGTTGTGGTATGCTGTTGGGATGGTGATCATGGCGGCGGCGGTGGTTGCGATGGCGGTGGTGATTGCGGTGGTGATGGTGGTAG
>WNLI01034899.1:0-11523 GCA_025802215.1 Wirenia argentea
TAACAAACACAGATAATTAAATTTAATACATTTTAATTTCAAAAATTACTATAATTGTTTGTTTGTAATATATGCCTAGCTCTCGATTCAGTATGTTATAAGGATATCTGATAATGGTATATAGAACGGTACGGTAACATATTATACATAACATAATACACAACATAAAAGGTAACATAAATTTGAAAACCGAATCAAGAACTGATAACTCTTGGATCTACGATCCAAGAACAGATATGGTGTAACAGTTATCTCCCCTGACAACCATTTATGTAAATGTAAGTCAGTAGGACATAACAAACACAGATAATTAAATTTAATACATTTTAATTTCAAAAATTACTATAATTGTTTGTTTGTAATATATGCCTTCGTACTGAGATTATTGTTACATTATTATTTACATGTAAATAAAAAACCAACATGGATTGTACTATGCTAAATTACTAGAAAATAAAATAAAACACACATAATGACCGTTAATAGGCCTACAATGAACAGGTACTAATTAAGCAATGTTAAATCAAAGATTCATTTCAGATTCGCATACACAAATAGTATAGATTCATGAATTACTAATCAGTCAATCAGCATTTAAAATCTTATTGGTGACATTAGTGGGAATATGTGAGTGTACATAATGTTCATAGAATACATCTACAGACCGCCAACGGCCTAGTTTACGAATGGTTTCAGGGGCTACATCAGCATCTATAGCAGCTGTAGCTGCAGTCGGTCTAAAAGATTTAGCTGAAAAGTCTGAATTACCTAAACCAGCTAGACCTATACATTCGTCTAATATTTTAGATATACTAGACGCTTCTAAAGCGTTGTACGGTCTATTCAGGGAAATAAACACGGCATTGTGTGACGGCCTAACATGTTGAGTACGTTCAATATATTTCTGTAGAGTAATGACTGGGTTCAATATGGGATCACTATGAGGTTGCAGGGTTACTAAAAAACCTTTTCTATTATAGTCATTTTTGATTCCTAAGAATTTAATATTTGCTGAACCATTGTCATTAAAATTAATATCAGACAAAGTAAAAATATGACGAGAACAAGTCAATGAGTTTTTATCAAAAACTGTAGCCTTAGGGGCTATATCAGACGGTCTGAGGCATAGCGACAAAGCTAATAAAACAATACATTTCATACGCAAGTGTTTTATGTCAAGACAATCATTATCGCTCCAAGAATGGAAGAGAGCTATGAAATTGCTAATAGGCATGACAGACGATACTTTAGCTGGCTTTTTAGTACCAGATTTTATTAGAGCTGTTACAAGATTTTTTATTTCTGTAGAATGTAACGGATTATGTTCAGGTTTATATAAATTAGACAATGCTGCACATGTAGAATTAAGAGCCGAACGTGGAGATTCAGACGAGTCGGCAATAAAACACAAAAAGTCTGCTATATGTGATGACTCAGTGGGTGGATACCTAAAATTGTGTGAAAAACAAAATTGTCTACACTTTTCTAAATAGTGATTATATAGGGATCGCGTACTTTTAGCTAAATATTGGGGGTATTGAGCTATTGCACGGTCAGGCCAATTAAGATTAACTAGGTCATTTTTCCACTTATCCTCCAGACGGCCAGTCTCCAGGACCGGTTCCGAAGTGGTTCTGGTATCGGGCCTATCTGAATCGCACAATTGCGTGGAAGTAATATTGGGTTGTTTATTGACATTTTTTGCAACCGTTGGTACCACAATCGGCTGGACCATATGGGTGCTATGACGGTAGCTTCTGCTCGCTGGATTGCTATAACTTCGAGGGTTTTGTCGATTAAGCAGAAGGGGGGATTTACGTAATTGTTCTCCAAACCCCAATTGTTCTGGGCGAGGGCATCCACTCCCTCTGAACATGGTTGGACGTAGCGACTGTTGAAGCGTGGAAGCTGGCGTGTAGTGAGGTCCGCAAATCGGTCGATTGTGTGAGGACCGTAGAGGTGGTCTATGTATTGGAATAACTGTGGGTGTAGGAACCAATTTGACTTGTCCCACACACGAGATAGGAGATCTGCCGTTTGGTTGTTGCGTCCTGCAATGTGTCTGCAGGTTATTCGCGAGTTTATTGATAGCAATTCGCCCCATATCGTTCTCGCTATATCGGAGAGATCTTTGCTGGGACCCCCCATATGGTTTAGGTAGCATATCGCCGTTATATTGTCTGACAATACCTGAAGACGTTTATCCCGAATGTCTTCACGGAAAGATAACACGCCCATGAGGATGGCGTAGAGTTCGCGTACGTTGGAGTGTTGACACGACATTTCTTCGGTCCACATTCCACTGGCGTGCCTGTCGTCGATGGCGCAGCCCCAGCCGCTTTGGGATGCATCTGTGTACATTTGAACATGAATTACATCACTGTTAATTTTACGATTATTCCAAATTTCTATGTTCTCGTACCACCATTCCAACTCACAATAACTATCTTGGTCAATAATGAGCATAGATGACCAATCATAACGTGTAGCCAGGAGTCTATAAATGTTTCTGAGAAATAATTTTCCTGGGAGAATGGCCCAAGACATAGAAACACACTTGCCTGCGATACAGGCCAGACTACGGGCGCTTATAGCATGTTTATTCATAGCGTTTTTTAGGTCATGCCTTACTTTTTTGACTCTGTCTTTGTGTACTCTGACATAAATACCATCTATAGTACTTATTGTATGGCCTAGATAATCAACTTGCTGTTTAGGGTCTAAAACCGATTTTTCGAAGTTCACGAATATACCTAGATCATGTAGCGTATGTAAAAGAAAATCAGTATGGTGACAACAGTCGATATTCGGGCCGTGTTCTCTGGAATAAGACCGGGTACTATACATGTCATACATATAAGCACCACTTTTCAACCACTATCTATGCATACAACATATGCATGATAACTTGATAATCGGAAAGGCTTGATGTAAATCAATGTAAAACATGATGGTAATTGCGATAAAACTAAAAAGTAGTGAGTAACTAATTTTTTAGACGAGAAAAACACTAAAATTTCAGTTGATGTAGATTCGTAAAAAATTGCGATAAAAATCCAGTTGACGCGACCCCGCCGAAAATTACAAGTGAAAACGGAAAGAGTCTCGGAAGTTCCTGTAGACCTGTACATACTAAACGAATGGGAAAGATTACGGGGACACAACTGTCAACAATCGAGATTCAATTCGGGCCGTGTTCTCTGGAATAAGACCTAAAAGATTCTAACTTTTTTAGATCTATCTTGTTTAGCCTACTCAATGAAATGCAATTATTGCACAGGGCACAGAATCGTTGCTGCGAAAGGAAGCAAACCTTGGTGAGGAGTACGTCACAGTCAAAACTGAACCAAAAGAGTCAGCTGACGTGTCTCATGCTCTCGCTGCATATAAGAGCGATGATGACCCATCACTGTATGAAGATTACTACAGCAATCTCAAGGACTTTGTGGAGTCTTGTCTCGATGTACACAAAGTGAGTGAATTCAAGTCGCAGTTTAATAAGACCATGTACTTTTTAGTAATATAAATATAGATCAAAATTTAGCGTAACACTAACATCGCGTTTTTCAAAAACTTTTTGGTACCAAACCGTACCATAATATAAATCAGAAAAATATGAAAATAAAAATGAACAAGAGTTTACCGTTCTAAAAGTTGAGCTCTATTTATGCTGATTTTTAGAAGATGTTAAAAGACGCCCTATTCAATAGTACATGGCATTTTGTAACTCCGAAAATAATACGACGAAGAAACCAACAAGGAATTATGACGTATTTTTATGTTGCAGTGATTTCGGGTATGAATGAAGAACCAGACCGTTATCACGCGCAATGAAATTTAATGAGCGCGTAACCACAGCCTAACCAAAAAATATGTCATGTTTCCTTGATTGGAAACATCTCCGCTCTAAAAATCAGCATAAATGGAGCTCAACTTTTAGAACAGTATACTATTGTTCATATTTATTTTTCTGAATATTTCGGCACCCATACTGAAATACGCCAAAAGTCGAGGTGTTGAAGTGATACCAGAGATTGACGTGCCGGGCCATGCACAATGCACATGCTATCATCAAGGCCATGCAGGCTAGGTGAGAATTACTGTACACAATACCAGAGATTGACGTGCCGGGCCATGCACACGCTATCATCAAGGCCATGCAGGCTAGGTGAGAATACGTACACAATACCAGAGATTGACGTGCCGGGCCATGCACACGCTATCATCAAGGCCATGCGGGCTAGGTGAGAATACTGTACATATAAAATAAGTTTTAATATGTGAGAAAAAATAATTGTAAGTTGCTAGTTTCTTTCTTTAAATGTGTTTGTGCTGGGAAAAAGAGGGCGTCGTAGGCGTCCAACTTGTTGTTCTAATTGCTTTTGTCACTTGATTGACCATATATCGTCGTCATCGAGTCATATACAGACATCATCGAGTCAAACAGACGTATTCGCGTAAACTTTGTTTTTCACAATCGCAAAAAAACTGTTTCGTCAATTACCGATGCTACAAATTGAACTTAATAGTCAACTATAGCAATCTATGGACATCCGTGGTTGTCTTTCTAACTTTTTATGCCTTATGTAAGCCTAAAATGGATTTCTAGGCTAAAATGGTCCTTTTGACACCATTCATTTTATACAGGACAAGATCTAGGCCACAAAATGCCACAGTCAAACGGACGTAATCTTCAATGAAACCGACGTATCTACTGCAGTTTAAGTCCGTTTGATTGTCATTTTGGTAGATTTTGCGCAATACTGCGAGATGCTGGAGTAATGACCCTTTGGCAGACTATGAAGTGATGCAAGCGTAATTTTTCTGCCAAAAAATGATTTTACGTTCGTTTGGGGACTCGTTGACGATGATATATTCGGTGCTCGTAAAATTTGTCAAAATTTACATTCACCAATTTACATCTATCGCAAATTGGGGTTAATAATTTAACAGTAAAAGGTAGATAATCTTATAGAGGTAGTGTGTGCAGGTTAAAACTCACCGTTATCGATGTGTTAAAATGTAGACTACTGCGGAATGCAACGAGTGATGGTGCGATCACAGCAGAATTCACGTGAATGGTAGACCTACACGTAAAAAATGAGTATTTGTAGTAATTGACATTGTCGGATTGAGTGACGACTGACAAGTTTGTTGCTGCGACGTCTGCTTCACTCGTTATCACTGAAGCAGATGATGGCTGGCCTACATGGTACATTCACCGTACAGGACATGATCTCGGACCTTGTATATTGTTAGCAGCTTGATGTCTTTTCAGCGATTTTCAGTGTGGACTACTCGAGTGAATCCAAATTTCAACCTACTATGTAGTATGTATGTTACTAAAATACTACACTTATGATTTCACAGGTACAAGAAACGCACAAAAAACAGTAAAACAGCAGCAAAAGACGAGGGTTCAAACTACATCGTCTGGGACCCTGACGACACGTCAGAATACATCACAAACCAACATTACGACGACGATGCCATGAATCCGTGCATCGAATCAACATACAAATTCCTTGACGTCATCATAAAAACAATCGTCGAAATCCACAAAAGTATCCAGCCGTTGAGAATTTTCCATTTCGGTGGGGATGAGGTGGGATTCGGCGCGTGGCTCGGGTCACCGTTATGCTCAGAATTTTTAGAAAAGAATAAACAATACATCGACGTTAAAGGTCTGAAGAAGTATTTCGCGAAACGCGTGGCTGAGATAGGGAATAGGTACGGTGTAACCGTGGCGGCGTGGGAAGATGGGTTAAAGGGGGAGAAAGCGTTTGAACGGGCAGAGTTATCATCGAACGATGTTACGGGGTATGCGTGGAATAATGTGTGGGAATGGGGAGGTGGGGGAAGGGCGTACGAGATGGCCAATGGTGGATACAAGGTCTGTACTGTTGTTTTATTTTATATACAGCTAATGTTTTTTTGCATATATTATATTTATTTATATAAATTTAAATGGCATAGTAGTCACTCATTTGTAGAACACTCGCCTACGGCAGTGACCCAGACACCCCAGTGTCAAGCACATGCTAACCTATACCCCTTTTAGATGCACGAACATTTTCTCGCACGGATGGCACGTCCCCAAGCCATGAACCTTTTACCAAATGCTTAAAATGTGAGTTTAGCAAAAACAATCCATGTCATAATCGCATCTAACTAAACAACATATTACCAGACCTGTGTCAGTAATTCGCTGCACTATTGATTTATCGTTTGCTAGTTCTATCCTTTATTACAGGTAGTGATGTCATCAAATATTATCTTACATACATAAAAATACAAAAAAACTGGTTGACGGCCAGAAACTCTGATCACACAGGTTTTGGTGGTTTAATTTTCGTACCTCTCATAGAGCCCACCCCAGAAGAATTTATTTCCCAAGCAAAAAAACTAAATTCTAGTTTTCCTAGTCTCCGAGCAAACGATACAAGGGACACTATCCCATGACAACAGTAAAATGTTCCAATTAGAAAAAAAGTTGGATGTAATGTATTGCTTAGCTAAAAAACAGCAAAAATATTTAAATATCTGTGAAAGATACACCTTCAGATAATTTGAATAATAATAGCTGAGCGTTTTATTCCTTAGAGGAAACGACCACATCCTAGTGTGGCGTGTGCGAGTACGACTCATTTCAAGGGAGTGCTACCCCAATGGGGCTGCCCGTGGCTAGCACTTCAACCTATGTCATGTAAAGTGACCGAATGTTAGATGTTATTATGGTGGAGAAACCGGACATCCCGTAGTAAACCACCGGACGTGGGAAGGAATATTTCCATCTTCCAATACGCGAAGGCAGATGGAAGAACCTAGTAGAATTCCTACGAAAGCTACCCAGTCCCCAGCTGCTGAACTAGTGGAGGCAAATAGGGGTAAGTTCCTTGCCCAATAGAATTACAGAAACACAAGGAAAATGTCACAAACATTTGCCGTGGCACAGCCTTGAACCCGGGACCCCAAGATCTGTAGGTGAGCACTCTACCACTGAGCTACTGTCCTCATAAATTTAATAAATAATTTGAATAATGTGTTAAAGGGGCATAAAAGGCAAATAGTATCTTTTGAGGGAGCCTACATGCTAGGACAGTATCTTACCCCTACCCCTAGTATGTAGGTGGACTACCTCTGGTTAAGGAGAGCATCTCACCCAAAGATGCTCTTCTTAGCAAGTAGGCTTAATTTGACCAATGCCATCCCTATCATCCCTCAAAAGATACTATTTGCCTTTAGTGCCCCTTTAATGATTACACTATAATTACAGGTAGTGATGTCATCAGCGACACACCTGTACTTTGACCACCCGTACTCCCCCGATCCCGAAGAGCGCGGGCTATATTGGGCCACCCGATACATCAACACATTCAAGGCCTTCTCTTTCATACCGCTTTCAATCTACGAACATATCGAGCGTTACGTGAACGGGAAAGCTATACTGAAACCTGAGGATGTATGTCAAGAGAATATGAAGGGATGTCCACCTCTCAAGATCAAGGAGAATATCATAGGTAAGAATATTTTGTTATGGCTCACAAAAATCTAGTCTAAGGCACTGGTATGCCGATAAACCATAAAACCAATCACGATCCTATGTTGCATCTTTTAGTATGGTAGCAATCCCAGCACATTTTTTTGCAGAAATGGAAATTGACTAGACAATATATCATGTAAGAGTCACTTTAGTTAATGACTGCTTCATAAAAAGGCTATTATACCTCAAAACAAAAGTATACAGTAGTAGAATTGCGGGAAGACAATATACCATTATTTGCAAAAAAAACAAAATTATAACGGGTTACCGATTGCATGCTCTGTTTATGTAAATTAATGTAATATCATGATTGGCATACCTGGTTGCCATAGTAAGAATTTTAAATATTCCATGACCATGGTTCTATCTCAAATACTGCATTACAGGTATGGAGGGTCACCTATGGTCGGAGCTGCTTCGGTCACAAGAACACGTGCTCAAAGCTGCGTTTCCTCGAGTTCTGGCATTGGCAGAGAGGGCGTGGCACGAGGCTAGCTGGGAGGTGAGTGGTTATAGGGCATGCTTGCAGAGTTAGCATCTTTAGTTCATTATGAAGTTCACATTACAGCCTGATTTTGACAATTTGTTATTTTAGGTGTGTTTTTGCACTGTATTGATCCCAGGCACACTAATAGCATAATATTCAACTTGAGGATGAGCAAGGCCATTAATTCGAGTATTTTTTGAATTTTTGGGGATTTTGTGGGGTAAAAGTCGCGAAGACTGAAAAAACCCTAACTACCGACAACACTACCACTGATCCTCCTCGCGTCAGTTTATCATTGACGCCAGAGGCTCCAAGGTAGGTGAACCACATCGGACCAAGGTCAAAATAAAAAGTAAAGGGGGCCATTTTTATGCCGCATGTTCATAACTCTCGATGAATCAAATGTATGTCGTGCATCATGGCTATGCGATGGAAGACGGGAGCTAGGCATCAAACGTACATTCCACGGGTGAGAGGGTGTGCTATGAGGCTAGCTGAGAGGTATGTGGTACTTTTAACATTGGGTAATGCGTCAAGTGATGTCGCAGAGTTTGACATTTACAGTCCCACGGATGTGATATTCTAAATGTATTCTTGGTATTTTTTAACATTTAAAGTATGGTGTTCCCTGGATGAGACCACATTCCCTAGCCTCAGTTTACCAAGCCTGTAAAATTGGTACTGATCGTACATATTCCTTAGCTGGAGTATGTACACTACCAAAAATAATTTTCTTACTTTCTTATCAGTTTTCTTACATGTATATTTGTTCCAGATTTCTTTAAGTAACAAAATATTTTCTTAAAGTGAGAATTGAAATATTTTCTAGGGAGTGACGTAAGAAAGAAAGAAAATGCAAATGTCATTTTAAGAAAAACAATTTCTTGTATCAAGAATTTCAAGAAAAACAATTACTTGTATTAAGAATTTTGATTTCTTAAAACAAGAATCACGATTTCATCTTTCTTACGTCACTCCCTAGAAAATATTTTATTTCTCACTTTAAGAAAATATTTTCTTACTTTAAGAAACATGCAAGAAATATGTAAGAAAACTGATAAGAAAGTAAGAAAATTTTTGGCAGTGTATTGGTTGGGGAGTAAAGCCATGCATATAATTATCATAATTATACATTGTAGAGGGATCATAGTACGTTGACGCCTCCATTATAAAACATACGATTTGCAGGTGCTCATGGACAAGGCATCACGAATGACGGAGCAATCTCGGGACTGGGGAAAGTTTGCCAGTACAGTGGGTTATAAGGAACTGGTGCGACTGGATATGAGGGGCATACGATATCATCTCAGTCCACCTGGTGCCAAGTTAGTACCTTGATTGTGTGTTTTAAATTTCGCGATCGATCCCGACTCGCGAAATTTAACACCTGCCACTTAGGATCGTGATCGGTTTATCGGCGTAGCAGCGCCTTAGACCGTTCGGCCACCACGAGTGACAAAGTTTGCCAGTACAGTCGGTTATAAGGAACTGGTGCGACTGGATATGAGGGGCGTGCGATATCATCTCAGTCCACCTGGTGCCAAGTTAGTACCTTGATTGTGTGTTTTAAATTTCCCGACTCGCGAAATTAAACACCTGCCACTTAGGATCGTGATCGGTTTATCGACATAGCAGCGCCTTAGACCGTTCGGCCACCACAAGTGACAAAGTTTGCCAGTACAGTTGGGTATAAGGAACAGGTGCGACTGGATATGAGGGGCGTGCGATATCATCTCAGTCCACCTGGTGCAAGTTAGTAACTTAGAATAATACCCATTACTGTATATGTATTTAATTTCGCGAGTCGAATATATATTTTGTGAATTGCTGCATTGTGATGTTTTCATGAGTTTTTGATTTTGCATCAGCTCCTACCTCGTGTATACATGTGTATTTTGTGTACTAAAAAATTCATGTGTCTTAAATTTTGCGATGGTCCGAAATTCGCAAAATTAAACAGCTCGTGGAAGTTTCAACTCTTACAGTGCCCAATTAAACAAAAATAATTCCTTCATACCCTCCCTAATAGCAATAGAATCCGGAGCTTATCCTGGTTCATAATGCAAAGCGGACCAATGCAATGTATACAGCCAAAGCCACACTGCACCGCCTGGACAGGACACTAGTCTATCGCAGGTTTTTTTTCCAACTTTCGATGTCATTCATGGAGCAAAGTCTAGCCAATTGTAATTTCTGGGTAAAAATCGACGGCGTATGTTGATAATGAACCGACAGCTGCCGCCTAGGATCGTGATGGATTTATCAGCATGCCAGAAACCGTTAGGCTACCACAACTCAACGGGAGTAATCTCGAGACTAGTACAGTCAGGTATAAAGAGTTGGTGAGACTGGACATGAGAGGTGTACTGTATGTCAATGATGCCATCTCACTCCATCTGGCACAAAGTTCGTAGGTAGCTTAAATTAACCATTTCACTGCCAACTTCAACTAAAGTTGAATGAATAAGATGGAATTCATTTACTTAAATGTGGCAGTGAAAAGGTTAATATTCCCTTTACATGTGTAAATTCTGAAACCAGGGAGCATTTACGTGAACATTAAAAACTGTGATTTCGTATCAACAAAAACCTTGCATCGACCAGTGAATTTGACGCTAGCTAATAATATATTGCCTCTAAATGGCCACATTTATCTCCCTTTAACCTGCCGAGTCTGCTTAAAATATTCAGCTTACCAGGTAAAAAACAACATGTAACGCAACTCAATAATCCATATCACAAACAAGTGTGACTCATTGCAAGGGAGTGCTACCCCCAATGGGGCTGCCCGTGACTAACATTGTAACGTATGTCTAACACATACACATGTAAAGTGACCGAAAGTTAAATGGTATGGTGGCGACTGAGGAAACCAAAAACCCGGAGAAAACAACCAAATGTTGACAGGGTATTTCCGTCTTTCATGATCTGAAGGCAGCGGGAACAAGCCATCAGAATTCCTACGAAAACTATCCAGTCCCCAGATGCTCAATTTAGCCACTGAACTATATGATGCAACAAGGAGTAAGTTCTTTGTTCAAGAGAATTATAGAAACACAGGGAAAATGCCACATCAAGATTTACCGCTGTCCAATGGGGGCTGCCCGTCCAATATGTCCAACACATACGCATGTAAAGTGACCGAAAGTTAAATGGTATGGTGGGGACTGGGGAAACAGAAAAACCCGGAGAAAACAACCGACAGCCACTGAACTATTTGATGCAACCAGGAGTAAGTTCTTTGTCCAAGAAAGAGAATTACAGAAGCACGGGAAAAATGCCACATAAAGTTTTTGCCACCACCCAGGCTTGAACCCGGGACCTCGAGATCTCAAGGCTGGAACTCTACCAATGTGCTAATTATGATTAATTAGGTATGAAAGTATGCCATTCCGCTCAATTTTGACCTGTATTTATAAAATGTATGGCCTCTTATACACAATTTTCTATACAACTCCCCAGGGTAGATGATGGTCGTCTCTTCGCCAACACT
>WNLI01035010.1:0-7500 GCA_025802215.1 Wirenia argentea
CTGTATTTTGTAAAATTGTCTAAATGGTTTAAGATGACAATTGTCAACAAAAATCTTCATTTAGAAATAAGTAGACTATGAAGAAAGCAGACGCCGAAAAATAAAAATTAGATGAAACAATATCATTTTTTTCAGTTTTTGCCATTTCTAACTTTTCGGTCTAAGATGTTTTACTGTAATTCTAATTAACTCGCATAGAAAAATGAATTATCATGAAAAATTTCCATCTTTTTGCTATACAGTACACCCGAGAAAAAATTGTGTTAATAATATGTGAATAAACAAAAAAGTTATAGGCAAATGATAATGGTTACATTTTTGTGGGACACCCTGTACTACGTTAATGGTAGACCTGTTCTCTTTCTCTAGATATATCACACAACAATAATTACATGATTCGAAGTGTCTGAGTTATAGTCAGTATTGTGAGACGTACTCGAAATCGGTTTAACCAAATTCATGTAATCAATCAATAGGGAGCTTTTGTTCGAACCCTGATTCTGCTATGGCACCTATCATGGACATGTCAATAGAGGAATCTGTATTTGTCGATAGATAACGGCATTCAGTCGATAATTTCTCTGGATTCACGTACAAAAATAGTGATTGATGACATTGCTGCGATCTAGCATGGCAGTTACTATGAATAATTATTGTGGTATTGCATGTGCTGTCGTAGAATTTGGACCGAATGCCTAAGTAGTAGTGATGAGGTCAGTATAGGGGGGGGGGGGGATTATAGGCCCACATGTCCTGTACTTAACGGCCATTTTGTGTCAATTTTATAGATATGCCAGTTTTGGAAAATGCCCTGTTGTAAAAGAGGCTGCTTAAAACCAATGATAATAGCTGATTGGTTATTTAATTAGCAGCTAAGTCAATACTGTCATAAAATAGCATATCCATCTTAATTTGAAATAGCACAATATTGCATGATATATCTAGAGAAAGGAAAAATATTGGACTTTAATTTTATATAATACACTCCTGGATCCGCCCAAAAATATATTTGTTATTTTTAGGGGCACACTGCACCGTTACAGTAGCATGTTAAACCTGGCAGATGCTACATAATAATATTGATGGCAACTTTTTGGTTCAATTGTGGATCTTCCATTATTTGGTATACAAATAGCAATACAGTAACATTATTGATACGCTACATGATATTTATTACTCGATATTTATTACTCGATATTTATTACTCGATATTTATTTAGCTTGAATTTATAAATTTTCATAATTTCAATTTTTTCTCTTGTCCCGAGGCCACAATATTATCAGGAACACACTGTAATGGCGTTTTTGTGACGGCTTTTCTTGGAAAAGAAATACAACATAATTATTTTATTATACCGAATTTTACCAAATAACATTAACATTTCCATGCAACAGGCTCTATGTCTCCATACTTAATAAATTACTGGTAATAAATATTACAGTGAATTTAATAAAATAATAATCTTAAATATTAATTTTGTTCTACATCTATACTAGCACCACGGTAATGGACATTTTGACAACATAAGTCACGCTGTAATATTTATATCGTTATTATTATTATACTGTAACCTAATGATTTTGGATTGTAATATCGGGCGTCCGCGTCTCTCTATAATAATGTAAATTGGTCACGATAGCTCTCCATATTTATTTTAAGAATTGTGAAAATCTTGTCAGACGATATGCGATGTGCATGTAGATTTATCATCAACTGGCAGTCTTAGTTACCCTTATATACGTATTATCTATCACGTATAGTCGTATACGTTTCATGTCCCTGTTCTATAGCAGCTAGTACATTACACTTCATCCTCACGTACCATCATCGATTATAGTTCGAGGGTGTGGAATCTGTGGATGTAAATTTATCATCAGCTGGCATTGATACCCTTTTCATGATGTTACCCTTTTCATGATGTATCACGTATTTATTTAATTTATTATTATTTTATAGAGTTGCAAAAAAAATATTATTTCTCGTCCCCTTCGCAAGACCGGTATATGTTTCATGTCCCTGTTCTATAGCAGCTAATACATTACACTTCATCCTAGCATAGGTCTACCATCATCCATTATAGTTCGATGGTGTGAAATCTGTGGATGTAAATTTATCACCAACTGGTATTGTTAGTTACCCTTTTCATGATGTATCACGTATATGTTTCATGTCCCTGTTCTATAGCAGCTAATACATTACACTTCATCCTAACATACAAGCGTCCTTTAGTCCATGGATTCTGCAGCTGTAACGGCTGGTAATCGTCGCGTAACACTCGTTCCCGTGCACCAATAGTCACCACGAGACAGAACAGATCCAATTTATCCGGTGGATATACCGGATCAGTACGACCTTTAAGTGTCAACGCTTTGTTTAACTGTTGCACTACGAGATTGATAACTTCGCGGGAACTAGTCCGTGGTGTGACGTGTAGTTTAACACTTGTCCCCTTCGCGAGACCGGTTTCATACGCCGCGTAAACGCGTAATATCCCAGCTTGTGTTATTCTCTGTACACCGGGACTTGAGCTAGAACTAGTACTTGAGCATTGTGATACGGATGGTGATAATCTATGTGATGTGGATGGTGAAACCGATGGTGATAAACGATTCGGTACTGATGGTGATAGTGGTGATAATGGTGATAAACGACTCTCCTCGTTTGGGTCATAGAAGTTTGTTATGCGTAAATTAGTCCTACTTGTGCCTGTTACACACCTGTTATCACACATCGATGAGCGAATGTCATTATTGTTTTGAGCATCCATCGTTGGTGAGGAGTCGGCGAATGTCCGTTTTTGTTCAGTAAGTACGTCCAATGTCAAGCTACTTTTGATGGTTTTATCGCGAGCGTACGATATTACGTCCATTATCCAACGAGTGTTTTTCCAGATTTTATCCAACGACTGCTGTAGATCGCCTAATTCGTCCAATCGCTTCTTTGCTTTGCTCAGTTCGTCATTAGAGAATGCCTGAAAGTAATAGACATGCATATTATTTATATATGGATATTATTATATTTTACCTACAGTACTTGGGGGAATATTGATCGTGTGTGTGCTTTCAAGTTGGAATTTGGCACGTTCTAGTCCTCTCTTTAGCATTAATGTTATTTAATATGTGTCCAACCTGCAAACGTTCATATTTAAAGCACAGTATTTGATTTTTAAAAACCCTGATTTACCAGCATTCTAATCAGTATTCTTGCTAGCTTGTGTCGCTGTACATATAACTATAAATGACAGTGCAAATTTCAATTGCCCACACTACATTCAAAATGCTCATTTTTTATATACTAATAATACCATGTGTTTTTCATTGTTACAGTATATATTCTTCTTGAAGCTATATAATTTCTCTGTGGAAGTCAGGCCTGTAGAGCATCTGATCGAGAATCAGAAGGTCGCTGGTTCGAATACCTCTAGACACTTTGATTTTTTCAGTGAAATTTAATATGATTTTCTTGAAGGCAGTCATATGTGTCATTCTTTTGCAAATAGACCAATAGTTATTAATACCATAACATATCATTGAATAATATGTACTAATGACATTTCTGGGAATTGTTCTCAACTGGTGAAACATGACTACAGCTATCACTAATGATAAATGTGTTGAATATTTAGACATACCTCGCGATGAGCATGCTGTGCTAGGTACAGGTCAAGGTCAACGATACACGATAGCCGGTAGTACCTCCTCATGATGTCGGTGTGGTAGGTGTGCATGTGAACTGTGGGCAGAAACATGGGTATGTCAAGGTCATTATAGTAGTGAAGGTCAAGGGCAATGATACACAATAGCCGGTAGTACCTCCTCATGATATCAGTGTGGTAGGTGTGCATGTGGACTAAGGGCAGAAAACATGGGTCAAGGTCATTATAGCGGGTGAAGGTCAAGGTCAATGGTAGACGGTAGTACCCCATTGTGGTGTGGTTATGGTGATAGGTTTGCATCTGAACTTGGAACATTGAGTAGTGAGGGTCAAGGCCGACTATACAACTACAAGATATAGGCGGTTGTAGTATATCATGATGTCGATCATCATGTCGTTGTAGGTGTGCATGAGTATGTTAAGGTCATTGTAGCACTGAAGGTCAGTGTCATGTATACATGATAAACAGCAGCACCTCATTAAGTTGGTGTGGTAGGCGTACATGTGAACTTGAGAAGTTGAGACAGAAGACAATATCATTTTCAACAGGTCATATAGCAGTGAAGATCAAGACGATCTTGTACATATGCATGATCAGTGTTAATAGCAACTTGTGATAATAGCACCAGAGATATGGATGGGAGGAGCGCAGATGGAAAAAAAGCGGTCTTCAAATTTATTTGCAGGTCAAAAGATAAATATAAAGGAAAAGCAGTAAAGTAGCTTCGCTGGCATTTATGTTACAAATGTGTAATATAGTACTGCACTCACTCATTTCAAAGACTTGTACCGGCAATGTCATGTATTCTGCGCGTTCCGTCAGCTCATCAACCTGACCTGGCACGACACAGACTTGTTCTGTTGGGGGCAGCAGGAGGAGAAACGATACGTCTGGACTTAGTTCTATCACTTCCAGGTCGTATAGGCGGTGGCAATGGTTGTCGGGGTTCTTACATACTCCTGTAGAGAGATGTATAGTATATAAATGTGTGTGTTCGGTAGAGATATAGGAGGAGCATAAAGGAGATGTCAGGAGAAACGACACCTCTCAACTGAGTTGTCTCACGTCGTAGAGGCGGTGACATTGGTTGTCGGTGTTCTTCAACACTCTTGTAGAGATGTGTGAACAACTATATACAGTACATGGGGAGTAGGAGGTATAGGAGTAGCAGAAGGGAGATGTCAGGAGAAACGACACTTCTGGACTGAGTTGTCTCACGTCGTAGAGGCGGTGACATTGGTTGTCTGGGTTCTTCAACAGTCTTGTAGAGATGTGTATACAACTATATACATGGGTGTTTAGTATAGGAGCTATATAGGAGGGGTAGAAAGGACATGTCGGGAGAAACGATACTTCTGGGCTGAGCTCCACCAGTTCTTGGTCTTGGAGGCATTGCATTGGTTGTCCGGGTCCTCACACACTACGGTATGTGAGATACAGTATGTATACAACTACTGTATTATGACTATAGAGGTATAGGAGAAGCAGAAAGATGTGAGAGGAAATGATACTTCTGGACTGAGCTCAATCACTTCCAGGTCGTAGAGGCGGTGGCATTGGTTGTCGGGGTTCTTACATACTCCTGTAAAGATGTGAATACAACAGCTATATACATGGGTGTTTAGTATAGGAGCTATTATAGGAGGGGTAGAAAGGAGATGTCAGGAGAAATGACACTTCTGGACTTAGTTTTATCACTTCTAGGTCGTATAGGCGGTGGCATTGGTTGTCTTGGTTCTAACACACTCCTGTGTAGACATGAAACATGTGGTTTACGAATTTAATGTTCTTTAAAGGGGCACTAAAGGCAAATAGTATCTTTTGAGGGATGATAGGGATGGTATTGATGGCCAAATTATCCTACATGCTAAGACAGTATCTTAACCCTACCCTTAGTATGTAGTTGGACAACCTCTGGTTAAGGAGAGCATCTCCAGCTAAGATGCTCTTCTTAGCGGGAGATGCTCTCCTTAACCAGAGGTAGTCCAACTACATACTAGGGGTTGGGTTAAGATACTGTCTTAGCATGTAGGCTTAATTTGACCTATATCATCCCTATCATTCCTCAAAAGATACTATTTGCCTGGAGTATCCCTTTAAAATAAGAATATCAGCCGAGAAATGGAATTATCACGAATGCAGTAATGACACTAATCCATGAACACACGAATACCAGCATTTTTAGTACGTGACGTCATAGCAAAATATCAAGGAACCGGATGTTGTATTTGCAGTGACGTATTTCGCAATATTCCCAAATTAGACAAGTTGTTATGTGTTTGCATTGCTAGATAAGCAAATTTTCAGATGGTGTTGTAATGTGGTGGTCTATGCCTCGAATGCCACAGCGGGAAGATCACGTATATATAGGTAACATATACGGGTTCTTTATCTTATTTCCATTGACAACGACACAAATTACAGGGATGAGGCCCAGTCATTATTTTGTTGGTTTGTATTTTATGACGTCACGATTTTGACGAACACACAACTATAGGTTCTTCCTCAGTGTTTCAAACATTATATCTAATTAATAGAATTTTCTAGATTGAATTAATTTTGACTGTCAAAACCCTTTCTGTAGGTCAAAATTAGTTTACCTTATATGGTCTTTGTATTGGTGGCAAGGGGGATGGATAATCGGTAGAAAATAATAATAGTAGCCTAAATGTACCCATTGTCGAAATACAATGTGTTTCCTCAAATGAACCAAATGGATGAATCTCGTACCGAAATTGAAGGTGATATTAAGTTACCACTGTGTCCAATTGATACGTATATCGAAATATAGACTAACCTAGTATATTAGCCTATACTACAGCAGCTGGTCTATGCAGCAGTGGGTCAGATAGGTCTCATATTCACCGTATAGAGACCTATTCACCGTATAAATAATATTCCTATTTCGCTATTAGCTGAAATACTTATTTTATGATATTCGTATTAACCATAAAACAACGTGGCCTATTATAATGCGTAAACAATTTTCAAATCTTCATTACCGTCATTAATATTTTTTATGCGTAAACCAACTTTCGTAATAATTATTTTGTATGAACTATCTTACGTATTGTAGACTACATAATATATTATACTACACTGTGTATACTCTACTATACCCACACATTGAGAATAAATTTTGAAATTTGGATCTTCTGGCTAAACAACTATTAAACTTCGCGCTCATGTGATATTATTTAGCAAATTTTTCAATTTTACATTTTACAAAATGGTGACTATGTTGATACCACCTATAAGTTCGTACAATACTGTAGATAATTATTGCCTTTCAATCACCCACATATTATACCTAACTCACCAGCGATGCTACTCGTAGCGCAAACGGCTATCTGCTTTTTTGCACACATAGAGAAGAGGTTTTGATTAAAACGTGAAAATCGACTTTCTTACTGAAATCGCGTGCATGGATGAATGCAAACTTATTTACTTATGTCTAGTGCAAATGTAAATATAATTAACGTGTGGTTACCTGTTTCCATTGGTAGGTCCAGGGTTGCTCTCAATGTCGTTCCCTATTAACAGTAGCCTTGGCACAAAAGGGTTGTATAGTGGTTCTCCGGGTGCGTAGACTGTCGTGGCTTGGCCCGCATGGACCGATACCAGGAGGATGATCCCGTACAGCACAAACATGCACAGGAGTCGCAGTATCTGCGGACTGTAGAATAATGAAACGAGGTTCATTAAAAAATATTAAAGTACCGTAGGTTGCTAAATAAATTAATGCTTCATAGCCTAACACACACTGTTAAATCTTTATAGTCAAATAGTAATTATAAATCACCTCCCGTTGGCAGGAATATTAGCCTACTATAGGCCTACGCTG
>WNLI01035121.1:0-11521 GCA_025802215.1 Wirenia argentea
CCCTGAATAAAAAAACATCAAAATGTCAATTTGGACAAATTTGTTACTTACTTCCTTTTGTCAAAGTAGGGCAGTATGCTATGCGCGTACGTTCACTCTACTGTACTGTTGAGGTACCACAGATTGAATTTTGTAGATATTATAGCCTACATAAATTATGCAATAAAATCTACGCAATTTCTAAGCCAATAGGAAGAGAAAAGGCAAGTAGTAAACATCATTGAATGCCACAAACGAAAATGCTTTACTTGTACATGTCACCATGTGCAGTTGTGCATAATGGCGGAATTGATAAACGACTAGACAAAGTGCGCGTGTGGGGGACTACTAAATTCTGGCGGATAGAGTATAGACAGATACCACTCGGAAGTCACCTAATACAGATTACATAACATACGCAATATATATAATACCCCTTTTTATATGAATGTTCCTGCGTGGCAAGACACGACATGGCGCGCCAAGGCAGGCGCGCTTTATTAGCGTACTTAAGTTATATGACACTCTCATTCTATGATGCAGTGTAGTTTTTGTTCAATACCTGGTCAGCGCACGAACAATAAAACAATAGTGAATTACTGATGTTGTTTTAATACTTAATGACATGCTTATAATTATCCTGTGTTTCCAGGGGATTTCTGCGCCGTGCCATGCCATGCCAGTTTCTTCCGGTAAAACATTTCTGCTTTATATTAAGTGGCGTAAGTAAGGGCGTAATATATTACAACATTACTTGCTTGTCCTCATAACATG
Source organism: Wirenia argentea (assembly GCA_025802215.1). Classification (NCBI taxonomy): domain Eukaryota; kingdom Metazoa; phylum Mollusca; class Solenogastres; order Pholidoskepia; family Gymnomeniidae; genus Wirenia; species Wirenia argentea. The sequence goes on from WNLI01035121.1 coordinate 754, forward strand.
ATGGATGTGTTTAGATCGGAATCTTCACCTGTTGGAAAATGCGGTCCTCGGCTTTGCTGGAAATCTCGATTGGGACATGTGCACGATTTTCGATCATTATTATACGCTAAATGACCCAATGATGGGCAGGGTAATCTTGGACAATGATGGATGGGTGGATGAGTGACCGGGTGACCATATTGGCTGGTCATGTGATGTGCGATCAGGAATGCCCACTGGTCGTATGACTGGCTTGTGTATTATTTGTATCTAGATATGATGTTTTGCCCCACTTTCATAGCAAAACAGCGATCCTCGACTTACCAACCACTTCCCTAAACCTGTCTGTACAGTCAGACGTATAATTATGTTAGTGTCGGTTATATCATAGTCGTACAAGCCACACTCTACAGAAAACAGAGATCTCACGGACTACCATATCCGCAGATTACTCCGCCTCTATTATGTGGAGAAACCATCCATGTTTCCAGATGGTAAAGCTACTGAGTCTCCGAATGCTCAAGTTAGTCACAGAAATATGGAATGTAAGCAAGGGTAAGTTCCTTGGTCAATGGAAGTCCAATCACACAATCACCATGAAAAATGACATACTAAGTTTGCATGCTCCAGGCTTGAACGTGGGACCCTGAGATCCCTACACTGAGCTAGTGCCTAGTGACGTCACGAGTCCACATGTTTGTTTCCATAGTTACTTTATATACTGTATGTACTGTACGTAGAATATTAATTAAAAGTCCATACTCCAGTGATGCTGCTCCCTCCTCCTACATTTCTTCACTAATTTGCTCTGTCCAGACTGGACAGATAGACACCTATTGTTGTGGTGTCAGGTCATGTCAAACTTGTAGACTCGCGAGGAATCGTATTTCCGAGAATGCTCCGACACTAACGCCTCCGCCCTCCGTAGAAACCGCTTATTGTTCAGGATGTCGATATGGATAATGATTACCGATATACGAACCGTGTAAAGATTTATTAACGACACTCTCGTAAAACGAACCTCCATAATCTTTGATAGCCTCCAGTTGTTAAATTATTGTTTAAATATTACACCTGCATACAAGACTTGAACATAGACGAGGAATCTTTATCAAGTTCTGACACATCAGTCTAACTGGCAGTAGACATGCCACCGTTTGGACACGATCTAGATTCTGTAATTAAGTTTTAACACTAACTTGACACAAATAAGTATTGTTATAGGCACGCAGCAAACTCGGCGCGACATGACGCAATAAAACAATTTTGGTCACCTCATGTTGGATATATCCAATGGATATTAATTGTTCGACTCAGGTCTGGATTAATGGGTCTGTCAAATTAGATACTCATCACCTCTATTATCCAGTAAGTCCCAATTTCCACGAACTGATGAGGGGTGCGCTTGTGCACTTGGTGAGTCTTAGGAGAGTTCCTATAATATCGTAGGTAATTGAGTATGGTAGGCTATTCTATGACACAGTCACTATCCTCTATATAATTTATTTGAAATTAGAATCCGTATATCTGATGATATATTATTACGTACGTAACACATAGATTCAGACATAATTGAGCCGTAATGACATTCTAGTACTTATACTTGGGAAGAGACCAAAAGCAATTAGGATGCCATCTATAATTGATACAGATTGAAAACGAGTAATTATGCGGGAACATTTGATATTAATTATAGCAAATAAACGAGTATATATCAGGTCATCACAATTATCATACTTATAACTTATTATAAATTCTAATCTACCATGTACCATAAGCAATCAATTTCATGATTTCATGTTATCTGAACAGAATAAACGACAACATTGTCTCATGCGTGTACTGCTGCCAAATCTGCCAAAATGTGGAGGGATCCAGGGTTCTCCATGTGTGGATTGCGGAAACAAAGAAAGACAGAAGCTGCTGCAGTCTAATGAGTACTGCCCCAATGGTCTTGATTGGGAAAGCGTACCACAAGGACATTACCTGTCCCAAAATCCACTTCTGTCTTCCCTCGTCCCACCCACAGACAACCCACTCACACATAGACAAATTCACCCAAACAACAGAATTTTACATACAGGACAGTCAAGTGAGGGGAGTCACCTCATCTGAATTTCATTTAATTGCTACACCACCCTTTTGGATCTTCTTATTCGTCAAGACATAGTGTTGGTTTACAATACGTGACTGTAATATATTCATGGCACTGTGCACAGCCAGCGTCCCATATAGTTCTGCCTTACCCCTCAGCTAATGCTTACTCCATATATGGATGCATAATAGTGACGTAGATAAAGAAATATTGTATATCGTCAGTAAAAATGCTGTACATTGTGGTAAAATACAAAATCACGATTAGAACTGCTGTGATAATAATTTTCATATGAATAATTAAAACAAATGCAGGAGATAACATTGAATTTACTGAGCATGAAGTAGTAATGACCACTATATATCATGTGAGATTATGGATTCAGGTATGGTTGTCGGGAATCCACGTTCACCGTTTCACATTAACGAGATAAGACAGGTAGGATATAAATTACAACATACAAACACTGGCCACACGGGAAAATCATCCAGTCAATAAATGCCCGATAAAATTTCCCGACAAATACATAACTTGTACATTGGCAGATACCGGAAAAATAGGTCTATAAAAGGGTCATATTTCTACAGCACACATATCTCTAATCCGTCAATTAGAATGTTCGTTAAAAACATGTGACTGTAGGGACTATGTGAATTGCCAGCATGCCTGACTGTCCGTTACAACATCGCAAGCCTTACTACACAACCAATACATCCTCCATCTGCGTAAGGAGAATAGGCCTATGCACGAGCGGTACCTACTTTTACAGCTTTTTCAGCAGAGGCGGTCACAGGAGATATCTGACTTAAGTATACCGCTAAGAATACAACAAAATGGACAGACAAGATACATTTTTGTGGTGCAAGACACCTGTTGGTAGAGTCTAAGGATCCCCACTGTAATAATGTGTATTTTAAATCTAGTATAACACACAAATAAATATCTCGAGACGCCATTATTATATAATGGGGAAAAATAATTAGTCGATAAAATATCGATCTAAAAAGTAAAACCTCATACATTTTTTTTATAAATCCCAATAATTTGTACAATGATTTATACAAATTTTTTTTATCCCAATAATTTGTACAATGACTTATACTAATTATTATTTAGTGATTAAGGGGCATGACACCTTGCCCCTGAGACCAGATTACTACATTAGCGTAGTGAAATCGGTCACGCGGGTCATACCTGCTTACCTCCCTTTATCCGTAAACTACTAATACCGATATGCTCCATGGGGTAGAACGATGATAAATCGTTTAGACTTTAGATATCACTACCGGTAGATCTGATTTATGATAAACTTATGAATGTTAACCCAACTGGTATTATATAGTCCTTACTAATCTCAGTAATGATGTACAAGTTCAACTACAACAAAACAGACACTACGACGCTTCTTCATACCACCGATTATTGGTCGTGTTGTGACGTCAGTGGCACCTTACTTCGGGTGTCATATGTTAGGTCACGGTGCCCTAAAACATAATGGTTATACATTGTGGGCACTCACCCGAGCTCACAGCAAACCATCTAAATCAAAACCAATTTTAATGGACCACATAAATCAACCCCGCAAATCAATTAATCATATCAATTTCACATGTAAGCCTAAGGGACCCATGACTAATTAATCACTGTGACATAATCGCTGTTTCAAAGCCAGGTAACATCCAGGTAATCGCCAGGTAATCGTCAGGTAAATCGTCAGGTAGGTTGTGATGTGAATTGGTTAGGCTACACTCCAGGCAATCGTCAGGTATGTTATAATGTCAATTGGATTAGGCTAGACTACAGGTAATCGCCAGGTAGGTTGTGATATGAATTGAATTTGGCTAGACTATCGCTTCTCGCTCCACTTGGCATGGCACAGCCATAAACGCTCTCAAGTACACAACGCTAAAGCGCATCAAAGCACCAATACAGATCAAGTTTACTTTGTTCACGCGAGATACGTGGCAGAGTTTGTTGTTATAGCTATTTGTCACAGGTTGCCATAAACTTTCTAATGTCAGTGTTTATACTAAAGTCAGTGTTTATGGAAAAGTCAGTGTTTATGCTGATTTACATGAAAAAGTCGAAACATGGAAGCGTACATTGATAGTGTAAAATGCTCCCATAGCCTGGGATGCACCAGCCGAGAGCGTAATAAAAGACAACAAACTCCGTAATATACTTTTGTCCACTGATTTACGACGGTGTTTGTGGACTAATATACAAGGGGCGCAATTTTTTTTCTCACTTAAGATGTAGGACCAAAGAAAGAACGTAGACCCATAAAACATTAGATTAATATCTGCGTATATATACATACAATAAATTGTTGTACTGACGCTAGAATATACACTTGTTGTAGCCTCGTCGCAAGTTGTGGTACTTGAGTAGATTTCGCGGTTCATGGTGCCATCGGAGGAGATATTTGATCTGCGATATTATGTGAATGTTTCGACAAATTCTCCAGATATTTTGATAGGGAGCGGGATGATAGAGGAGCGCGTGATGATCGTGTCTGGTCTTTGTCCAGCTGATGGTCATCGGCGTACTCTGTGTCGGTTAGACACCAATAATTGTTGATATGAGACGGCAGTGGATTTAAGTCAATAGGTACAAGTGATCAATTACACAATTGAAAAGTCTGGACCGATGACACAGCCTTGTCGGATACCGGATGTGATGGAGATTAGAGAACCAATGAAACGCAGCTCTCACTATCTTTGTACAACAGTCGCAGGCGGGGTGTCAGAGATTTTCAGCAGGTCCCCTAGAGTGAGAGACGATCAACACCCTCGAACACAGCAAGTCCAGAAATCCGATACACACAGTGCGAATTAACTCATTTCACTTCTCAATGATCGTTAAACAGATCATTGTTGGGTGGAGAAGGATCTGTATTCAAAAGCTCGCTAAACTGTTCCTTCCACCTACCGAGACAGTCATTGTTGTTGCTGATGTGTTACCAGACTTGTCTTTCACGAGATTTATGCCGTTTTTGGGCGGATTGGCAGTGGAGAGATTTTGGTATTCTCGGAACATTGTACTGTGATCATTTGTGGTGGCAGCATTTTCAATCAACTTGGGTATGTTTTCCCAGTCATCCTTGAAATATCTGGTTAGGGCAGCTTTTCGCTGATGAGAGTGCCGATATTTAGTCCAACCTTGCATAATATAATATCCCTTCAACACACATATGTTCTTTGGGCTGGACCCAGCTTGCCCGGCACAGGACATCACACCATGTTTTGTTTTGCATAAAAGAATCTGGCCTGTATCAGAGTCATACCAGATGCTAAAGTGAATGTGGCACTGGTCCCGAGGTAGCCCGGATTACCTGGCACCAGACAGTACATTTTATTTTGAACGAATGTGCATGGGTTCTGGTCATGTCAAGGAGGAGTAGCTTATTGACATGGTTTTTGTGTTAACTGACTTTTAAAGATACTATGACCGTGCTGTGCCATCATTATGCCGTGGTAACTAGAAAATGCTCTTGTGAAAGGCGTATTATATAATGGCTATAGGTTATGGGGTGATTATGGGTGGCGGAGGATTACGTAAATGCATTAGGCTATAATGGCCGAGTGGAATAGAGTATGTACATAACATAAACCGGGTATATTCACTACAACAAGGTTAATTGAGTGACTATTATAATAGGCTTATACACCATCCTCTTAATTTCAGAACCGGAACTTTATAATTGCTCAGTGATTACGGTTCGATCAATAATTAATTGAGGTGGCTTGATTGCGTGATTGTGTCGTAGTATCGGAATTGCACCCGAGGGTATTGTTAGCTGGAATCTGATCTGCATAATAATCACGATTAAAATAGCCACAATACTACGCTAAGTAATAAGATATGTCGGAAATATATAAATAGTGAGCTGTAGTAATATTAAAACAGTAGGCTACCTACTACAATGCCGTAATAAAGTATGTATCTTTTCAAATAGCTTATACATTTTTGGTTCACCATTTTGAAGGTTACATCATATTATAAAAGACATTCCGATAGAAGGAACATCTTCTCGTCATAAAAATTCCGTAATCAATATATATTTGTTGTCAAAATCCAAATTAGGGACCCACTTTTTTCATGCAACTTGAACAGCTTTACTCACGGGGTTGGGTTTGATTCACGTTTTGATTGACGACCTTTCTGAAAATTGACAAAACGCACAACGACGAAATGCAGACGACAGAAATTTGAAGAAACAGCCATGGTAATAATTTTATATACCAGGTAGGTACATACCTTTGTAGAAGACAATTTTAAACATGGGCATGTAATATTGAAATTATTTTTTAATCGTAGAACAAGAGCAAGCTATTAATAGCCTATACTAAATGTCATCTAAATAGAAAAAGTGAAGCCGCTCATTTTAATTAAACAGAGTGTTAGCTTTAGTTAATTACATAATGCATGGACACTTGCGCCATTACATGTAGTAGACAGTGTGCGCGGGCTGTGTGCAGGTTTTAGTACGTCGACATAATTAGGTGTCGTGAGCGAACTAAGACAATAATAACGGTGTGGGGAGGTAGGATAATGGACTGAGATGGATCGAGGGGGGATAATTACTGGTATGGACCCAGGGCCGGAAGTTACATGTCGGTAGCAGGTGTGCTAGCATGTCGCGTGATTGGTGACTAACTAACAGTGTGCTGTAATGAGCACTTGTGTGGGTTAGGGCGTTAGCCTACTGGCAAGTCAAGGCACAATAGCTCTGAATTAAATGAAAGAAAACCTGGTTAAAATGGTAAAAATTATTAGTACATGGTGTGTGGCTTTAAATAGTATGAAATTTTATGGAAGCTAGATGTTTTATTCATTCATGAATGCCATCGTGGATGGGGGAATACCTCTGCGCAGAGGGGTTGACCTATATTGAAGACCTCCGTAGATCCTCCTCCGATTTCGTAAGTTCCGCAATAATGGGTTTGGGGATGTTCAAAATCACAAGCAAAAATCAAGATACACAAAAAAATCATGGGTAACCTACCATTTAGTATACGTAGTAACAATACTGATATTACATAACCGTACGTCACGTAATAGAGGACTACTAAGTTACTAACACAAGTCCTTATATACGCAGAAACACAGGTGTATAAATCGAAAGCATACATTCAGCAAAATGACGCGTCCCTGTTTACAATATGATGTTATTGGTGTGGAATTAGGTTCAAACGTTGCCACTTCCCCTCCAATAAACTCCATTGTTTATGGGACCCTTTGGTGTCAAAGGGTGAATTACCGTCCCCGATAAACCATTTATTTACGGGTGGCACGATCAATCGCAAAAACTCAACACAATGTCCGGTCAATATAAAGTGTAGGAAGAAACATAATGTAGACTATGGAGTGTTGTGTGTGGTGGTATCTGGCATTATTATGGAGGGGGGGGAGGTGAATGGGGAGGAAGATTGTATGTAAGGAAGGGATTGAGTACAGTACCGAGAGTGGTATGCTAGATGGATAGCATGATAAAGGGAGGGGCTGGGGTGGTACAGTATAATCGTCTAGTCTGCACGTCAAAGTTCTATCAGCAATTCTCTTACCCAACTTACAGCCAGTCAGTGTTTTTGTGTCTGAAATGAAGGCCCTTGGACATTGCACAATCTGTTGCAGACTCCTGGATTTCCCAGCATTGCACCGACATGGGCTCTGCCCGAGCGGAGGCGGTTCAGGCGAACCCATTGCTTTCATGGAACGTCTGCTCCAGTCATGGTGGGTTTGTGTCTTTGTGACATGCAGATTGCAGAATGGTTGAATGTTGGCAATATGACATTGTACTGGGTATGGTGTGTGAGATGGATGATACAGGGTGGGACGGACAAAATACAAGTGAGCATGGAAGGGTGGAGAGGTGGTATGGGTGAGGTGGTACATAACCTTTTTGGACCCGACCGTCACCTCACCAGACCTGATCCCGATATTGGGTAACAAAAGTTCAATTGTGGCTTACACGAACATAGAATCAAATAAGATAACACTTTTTAAAATCACAATATCAGGAAATTCCCGCTCAGACACCTCGGCATACACCTCAGCATACACCCCGACATACACCTCTGCACGCACCGCTTTCACACTTTATTTATGTACAATGAAATCAGATAATCAGTATGATTGACGAAACTACGGGATCAAACACCTTTCATAATGCTGCAGTAATGTAGCTATTGTAGATTAATAGGATGTAAATGCGTTTATGGACACTTTATATGTTACGGTTGATGGGGAGATGAATTTATTAATGCGTCGTATAAATGGCACTTTATATGCTACAGTTGATGGGTAGATGAATTTTATTAATGTGTCATATAAATGGCAACTCTGTGGTTAGACGTGCGATCAATCAAAACTGATTCATGTCGGTCGATGTAAATACATGACATGACTGAAGAGTCTTCTACATTTAAAACCAGCATCATATAGAGTGTATACGGCTATTAACCCACTGCCAAGTGGAATGAATACAACGGGTTTCATTAATGAGGTAGGTCTAGTGAAAGGGTTAATAGTATCCCGCTTTCAAAACTCTCTCCAGTCTCAAACTGTCTGACATAATTATGTGTGGTTTAGAGGGTATCTTCAGACAAGTTATCTCACATTCTCATGTCAGAAACATGACGAATCTCTGATAACTGTGCCATTTCTACCGCTGGGTGAACAGAGGCGGGTACGAGAATGAGATGCCTTTCCTAAGGACACCACCGAGAACGTAACAAACAGACAGATAACCTATACACGCTTAGTACGATTAATGGCCTAGGCCAGGATATGAATATGGGATGGGGACCTCTCGTACCAGTCATTGTGCACTTCACGACAGTAAGGATTCAGCAAGGATTCAGCAGGGGTTCAGCAATCACCCATTTTTCCGTTGAAAATATATTTCGCAAACTAAAATAATACCCACATTGCAGACTGCTGCACTCGTTGGTAATGATTCAGCAAGGATGAAGCAAGGATTCAACAAGGATTCAGCAAGGACTCAGCAAGGATTCAGATATGGTTCAGCAATGTTTCGGGAACGGTTCTGCAAAGATTCTGCAAAGATACGGCAAGGATTCGGCAATGATTAGGCAAGGATTCGGCAAGGATTTAACAAGGATTCACAAGGATTCAACAAGGATTCAACAAGTATTCAGCAAAGATGGTACATTATTATTAAGTTTGCCGTAAATACTACAATCATGTATCCAATGACGCAATGAGAACCAAGTTAACTAAGCCTTATTGAACTCTCGCTACCTAGTACCTACTATAAGGATTATTACTTTCGTGATTGACATCATGGCTTATGGAATCATACTCAAAATCCTCATCCATAAATTTATGACTCACAGTTATAATAATAACCCATTCATAAAATCACGCTGAATTGACGGGCTCATTTCTCCCGTTAACTCATTCACCAGCATTTACGCGTCATTACAGAAAATAAATCCTTAAATACATGGATGACGTGATAGTAAAAGAGTTAAACAGCGTCAGACCACAATCAATAGGGATACACCGTGCATAAAGTCAACAATTAGGGTAGGACTTACGGGCGGCGAGTAATTTCATTTATCGTGATATTTACACCTGTGTGGCGGTAATATCCACTGGTCAATACCGCACCCATTGTTACAGGCTTATTGAATGTCAGATGAAAGGTGGGCTCGGGTGATAATCAAGCTCTGTGGGATTACGCCTGTCACTCACTCGACGCCCCGGCGGTATAATAGGTGCAACAACACGGTCGTCACGTGTCGTGGTGTGTAAAATGTAGATATCTAATGGTGAAGTCTAGACGTATTTGGATGTGAGGTATTTGTCTGATATTGCCACTCAATCGGTGGTATAGGGCCTCGCGGTGTAGTGGTCGGTGCCGCGGCTTTTCGCATGAGAGGTCGCTCGTTCAGACCCTGCAAAAGCAGGGATTTTTTCCCGACTTTCCATCCATCATTTGCGAGATTCCTATATGGACAGATTCTGAAAGTGCGGTATATAAATGCACACATTTATTAATTTTTCATATGACTAACAGCACTCTCGTGATGTGTAGATACCTAACGATGGAGTCTACGGCTGTGTCACACCAAATTTGTCTGAAACACCTGTCACTCAGTCGACGCCCCAGCGGTATAGGCGTATAGGTGCAGCCGCGCCATGTAGATATCATACTCCTACGCCTACTCAGTGTGTTCTGAAATCATATTCCAAAATTGCATTACCGACTGACGTGATACAATATCGTCACATTAAAACATACCTACGTTATCACTGTTATGTAAGTAATAATGGGTATTAAAGCTCGGTAGTCCATATCGAAAGTCGGGATATTACTGATAATAAGAAGCCAGACAGACTCGGGAATGATTGTGGTTGCGTAAGGATATGACTATTGAATTACTATTGTCATGCTACGTACAGTATGTATACAGGTGGATATCCATTGTGTATACCTCCATTATGTACATTATGTATAATCTCGATCCTAGAGACAGTAGCGTTGCTGAGCTCTTTTTTTTTTAACAGTTAGAACTGGGGGAAGGGCAAAAGAACCCATAATTAGGAAACAGCATTAACTAACCCCCCAGAGCGTAAACAAAAAAGAAAAACATTTAGCCAAAAAGAGAGTTGATGTTACATTTAAATTTTTGGATGTTGTAATTTGAGGGGAAAACGTCGCTC
>WNLI01035232.1:0-11520 GCA_025802215.1 Wirenia argentea
TTTTGTCTGACAAAATTAGTCCCCTATCGGAAAATGGCAAATTATTGCTATTTACAACCACAGTAGCGAGGTCAGTTCTGGATGAAATTAATTAAAATTACGATTTTACATGTCTCTATTGACTGCCTAACAACATATAAAAAATTAGTTATGACTGCACTCCTGGTTTAAAACACGTATATCTACCGAGTTGATTCTGACAGCTCGACTTCGGTGGCTACGATACGTCACCATACGTGTTAGTGTTACCGATGAATGAGGAAAGGATTCAAAGGACACAAGGTTCTCGGATGTGACTATCAGATTTATAGAGCTACAGAATTCATTCTATCGAGGGGGCAGCAATAAGAGCCCCTGATCGGTCGATGCCACGGGCCAATGAGAAGAGTCAATCTTGACTCTTGCGGCTCTCTAAAAAGTTAATGATGATGTTATTTTTTATTAACCCACGCAATAAGAGTGCCATCACAAAAGAGAGTAGTCACGTCTATGACATAACCTGATTTAGACACGAGACAAGAACGGATATGTCCGCAAAAACCCCGTCTGATATTCAAAATGAGGACCGCCGGTCAACGCCCACAACGTCTAGCCATCATGTGACCTTTAGACTGAGTAAGCAGTCATAATTATTGAGACGTGTGGTCGGCGACACTTCCCTGTGGCGGAAATTAGCTATGTTAGATAAACATCATGCTCAAAATCCCACCAACACCCACACTGTAAGGTTGAAATTAGCTATGTTAGATAAACATGATGTTCAAAATCCTACCACCACCCACATGGTAGGGTTGGGTAGTATAACCTGGATTTTACAAATGAAACTGATACGGTACTTAATGAACTCATACTGAACCAATACCAGCACTGGTACAAGACCAAGTAATGGACACCAAATGTCAATACAGTATATATGAAACTGTAATTCTAGTATTAGTACTGAATCAGAACTGGCATTGGTTCAATCTGCAACCATACAACTACTATGGCATTACATGATTTACAGACATGATCACATCCAAAGTGAATTTGAAATGGTTCCAACATAATACAAAATGATACCATCAGAAACCGCACGAAACCACCTCCAGCCTCTTCCATCATCACCCAATGACGACTCCGCTGGTTCGGGAATGTCCAACGCATGCCGCCTGTGAACCTCTTTTGCTCTATCAGTTTGTTCCAGGTAACGTCGGCTAGAAACGACCACGTGTGGCGTCCATTGGTATCGCTGGCTTGACTGCATTCGCCAAGACCTCGCAGTCATCAACCTCCCACTTGATGAAGCCACGACCACTTCACTGAATCATCCTGCCTGGCGCTCGATTGTGTAGTGCGTGATCTCTACGCTGGATGACCGGCAGGAGACCTAAGTAAGTCAAATTCAGTGACTAAACACCCACATACGGTCAGTAGGGCATGGACACAAGACATTCAAAACACCCACATACTGAATGTAGGGCATACACACAAGACGGTCAAATCACCCACATACAGAATGTACATCCAAAGTGACCAAACACCCACATACAGTAAGTAAGACATAAACACAAGACGGTCAAATCACCCACATACGGTGACATACCGAATGTACATCCAAAGTGAGCAAACACCCACATACAGTAAGTAAGACATTGGCACAAGACGGTCAAAACACCCACATACCGAATGTACATCCAAAGTGACCAAACACCCACATACAGTAAGTAAGACATTGGCACAAGACGGTCAAATCACCCACATACCGAATGTACATCCAAAGTGAGCAAACACCCACATAGAGTAAGTAAGACATTGGCACAAGACGGTCAAAGCACCCACTTACTGAATGTAGGGCATAAACACAAGACATACATTGGCAAATCTTACATGCGTCACAATGACGTCTAGAAATTAACATAAACTGGTAATATCTTTTATTATATTCCGTATTTTACCATATTCCGATCAGGAAAATGTCATTCGTGTACGCGCAATCTCTCTAATACAGATAGCGGCTAGTGCCTTCCAAATCACATGTACTTTGTTTTAAATGTCACACCATAATATTATACCAGCAATCATTTATGTTTAAAAAGAAAATTAGATATATAATTATTTAGAATAAAATGTAGCCTAATTAAATATTGGATATAAAATTATGACAAAATTAAAGTGTAAATTGAACAGAATTCAATTGAATGATGTGTTTTCATATTGAATTTTGTGAAGTCAGTTTTTGAGCGATGTGTTAATGGGAGATCGAGATCATTCCAAAGTTTTGATGCACAACTCAGAAAAACAATGGTCAAATGTAATAAACCTACAAGAACCAGAAACTCGATCACCTAAATGATGTACAGTATAAGGTAGTAATCTTTTGACCCACTTTGTACCCTGGGCATCATGTTGTTAACTCCTTGATTGCCAAAGACGTATTGATACGTCTAACACATTATGGTATATGAGAGTGATGGCAGTCAAGGAGGTCAAGGAGTTAAAGGGGCATAGCGCAAATCTATTATTGCCACCTTGCGGGCGAATTAAGTCAATTAATACAACTAACACCATGCCACGCCAAAACAAACCCTAGCCTATAGACCGTACGCCAAAATAGTAGATGGTTTAATTTTTTATATCTATTATTCTCTGCGCCAATGAAACTGACACATTTTGTCACGAGTGCAGACAGTGTCTACCCTCGACCTCCCATATATGGGTATACATGACTATGATATAGAAAATAGATATACAAAAGGTAGACGATTTAATATTTTATTATTTTGGTGTATGGTCTATAGTTTTGCCTAGTAAAAGACACTTGCATACTGGAGTAGATTGATTCAGAGGGTTATTTGCTATGCCGTTTCTGCATGCTGCTTATTGTCCCACAGTGATATATGCGCTACACGGGATATCGATTTGTTAACAAATTGAAACAAAATCGATAAGCTAATTTGATAATTTATTTATTTAGTATTTATAAAATGTTTTTGGCCATAGCGCGTATATTGGGCTATCTAAATGATTGATAGTAAGCTAAGCAAATAATGCCAAAATATGATACAGCATGAATATTGCCTATCGGTCTTACATACCGAGACTTTAACCATCATACGTTAGCTATCATGTCTCCTCTTTTACATGATTTCACCTCATGTTGAGACTGACAAATAATTTCTCCGGTAAGAAGACAGGCAGGAAATACAATCAATGTGAATGTGGGTCAAGTCGTCTGGTATACCGAGCGCCACGCGCCGAGCGCCAATATTTTGACATTTCAGGAAGGAGTTATCGACCATTAACGCGTTAGATCCTGCGAGGTACGTAATGGATTATCAGTAGGGGTTATGTAACGCCGAAAATGCCATCTTTATGGCTTCATTTTTTTGTAATTCGTTCATTCGCACTAACGTTCTATATTGTATTGTTTTGTATAAGTTGATCAGCGCTGAAGAGGAGAAAGTTATACCAGGAAACGTAGATGTATAACTAAGGCGTATTAAAAGTCAAATACGTATTCACTAAGTTAGTTCTGCAAAATATTCACACTCAATTCATACCGTCAGATCAGACAAAATACACGACAGACATGTCACATACGTGCAGAATATATCCATTAGACGTAATCACGAATAATGTGACATAAAATATCCCATCACGGCCATCAAATTAGCTTGATAATATCTCGTCTCGTCTGTCCCAGTTCTAGGTAGGAGGTTATTACATACCTATCAGCATAGGGTATGACAATTTGTCTGGTAGAGGACACTTAATGACAATATTGTACCGATACACCACTGGTGATCAACTGGATACCGCGAGCCGACTGTAGGCCAGTCCAGTCTAGGACGTCTAGCTACCGAGCTTCTTCATAAAAACCACGAGACATTTAATATTACGGTCCTCAATGGACCACGTCAAAATTACTACTGCATCAGTGCATCAATCTACGATTTTCTAGAAAAGCAGAATAAAATTAGGAAAAAGTATTTTAGGTGCAAAATCAATTTTTTTGGTCACTGTGAAATCTGTTTGCGGACTACACATACCTAGCCTATGAACGGCACGTGGACCACATGTGGTCCTTAAACCACACTTCAAGGACCGATGCTCCATCTCATCCTGTCATGCCACCAGTGGTACCGCAATACTGTAATCTGTAATAATCCGTATCAATTTGCAAAAACTGTCCGAGTGATTAGGAAGTCATACTAGTGTCGATGCGACATAATCTCAGGGTAGTCACATTAATGCTACAATCACAGACAGACATTAAAGAGAGATTACCCGGTAGCTAGGTCAGTTGTTGTTGTTAGGGTTCCTGTTGTTCCGAGTTGTTCCTTAAGCGGCCTGACACAGTCAGGTATTTCATTGTCTTTTCCAGGTCTTCTCTTTCTCCAAATAGCATCGTACTAAGTAATATCATTGATTTATTATTATCTCGATAATAATAAATCAATGACTAATATCAGTGGGTGTAGTCCAAATGGTGGTGCATTATATGGTGTTGTGGGGACAGTGCTGTATGAAATGTTATGTTGATTCTTCCTCTCCTGGACGTCACATGGGCAATCGGGAGATGGTTTGATGCCGATTCGGAACTAGATCAGTATATTATGATCTTTGGAGTGTGGTATGTAGGCCTACAATCATTTATTCATTACAAATAACACTGGAGGGGATTGGTTATTATGTACTTTTATATGGCAGGTCATTGATTATTAATTACGCCTACATGAACACTAACCTATATCTGGCTTGAAGGTGTAACTACCTTCATTTACTTCTTTACGAATCTGCCAGTGTATTTCTCGGTAGATTAATTATGTTTTATATATTATTACATTTTTTGTGATATAGATCCATCTAGAAATATACACAACTATAGATCTACACAACGCAATTAATTTTTACAACATAATCTCATTTCTTGGAAAAGTCACAAATCGTAGAAAATTATGATTGCTATTGGCAATCGGTCAGACAGCAGGCTAATTACTGGACATACCGTTTGGTGTCTGACCAAATCAATCTGTGATTATCATTGACGTTGATACAACTATTTAGCGAAACATAGTGCTATAATTCGTAATTTCTATTTCAAATTACCTGAACATGAATACAGCACCAGCCGTCAAGGTATCGGCGTTCTTCGGTCTCGAAGTGTTTATCCATACCGGCGGGTTGTCAGTCTCGAAGTCTCTCCATTACGTGAATATCGAACGAGACATAAACTAACCCTAAACTAACCCTAACAATGCCAAGCTTTTAATGTCATCTGATATTGCATAATAAAATCAGTGATCATGATTCATATCAAAGTTGTGTCAAAGTGCCAGATATTCCGCCCTATAGGCTGTCAAAGTCCGCGTCTAGAATTAACATTGTCACACGTTTATGTAACGGTATATGACGATAACCGAAAGATTGAATATAATGAAATATGTGCACGAGACTATGTATTGTATAATTTGTACTTGGTACAGAAAAAGTGAAATTGATAATAAATTTATGCTATAGATATAGTGTGAATACCTCCGCTGTGACTCATGATGTGATAAGCAAATTCTATATTGACATACATTGTTAATTTGTCACACTAAACATTTCATGGCATGCGTTATATGCTAGAATTTATGACAGTCTTTCGATAAGGGAGGTTTTTTTACATTTTTCGCTAACTAACAAAATATTTATTATGGTAAATGGATAATTTTATAGCTGAGAAAAACGGCATAAAATGACTAACATTACTTACCGAAACGCAAAATAAGCAAGAAATTTGATATAAAATAATTATTATGACAGACATATAAATAAGTAAAAAGTTCAAAAGTACAAGTTTAATTTCGCGCATAACGTACACAAAATAACTTGCGCAACTGACTAAAATATTTATATTTTTAGAATGTCACAATGTTTTTTTCATCTCTATATTTCCGCTCCTGAAGATTAGGATGTTGATATATTGCTTCATATAGCATATTTTGCGGTAGTAACTTCTGGGAGGCGTAACATGTGTCCAAACTATTTCTATTGTGCCTCGCATATCATATCAAAACTGAGGATGCTTCAATCACATCCGTCAGTACAACTTAAGATTCGTAATTGGGTAATTCCTTACCAGTATCACTCGCACATGAATAGAATTTGGAAGTGAATAATATTACATACAGTATCACTGACCGGAGCTGAACATCAAACAATTTCTTAGGTTAGAATAAAAAATAATACATCAGTTTACATCTCGATTATCTATACCTTTTGTTGATCTAGCCAAGTACTACGGTACACTACATTCTTCTCGAACAAGCATCTTCGACACACTAATAATCTACGGAGGAACAAACGATAAATATGCCACCGCAGACAACGATTAGTTAGGATGGACAGTGGACACGTATTGTGAGTTATGACGTACAATACATATCTCATAATATACCTTTCGCAGTCTAGCAAAGTGCATTGCTGTGTTAGCATTCTTCCCTAGCAAGACTAAACAAGCTTCCTTCCTTCCCTCCGAGGGCTATAGCCTCAATAGCATGCAGTGTCAGGTTAATGGTGTTCGAGAGAGTAAGGTTTGCTCTATGACTACACCTCCCCTCATCGGTACAAGTGACCTAATTCTGCATAAACCAGGATGTTAGGTGTACGTAGTGACTGGGGCATACCCACATGTCGGGGTGATTTAACTGATTTGGGGTGGCGGTCATTGTTGTACATTGCAACGTGGCAAAGGGGTTCAACCCCTCCCTCACATAAACTGAACTGAACCTTATTCTCAAACTAATAGTCTACCGAAGAACATACATGTGAAAGGAGTGGAAGATTATTTTTTGGATCAACCCCTGGTGATGCCTCCTTGACCCGATTTGGACGAAATGAACGAATTTGGGTGACATGACATGACCCCAAGGATGTCTCAAGTCAAACCGACAGTAATATATCAGACATACACCAGGCGGTGGTGAATTACAAAAGCTCGGTATCTGACCTAGCAAGCATATTCTCAAACTAACAGTCTACCGGCATAACTATAACTCTTTGATATTAGTTAACCTTGACCTATATTACTATTATCTCAAACAGGTAGTAATCTTTTCCAGTGACATACTAAGTACTGTTTGCTTTCTTCAACAAGTATCTTCTCAGACAAACTGATAACGATACATCTGCCATCACAGAAAACGATTATCGGTAGGTTTGACCTATGTTATTACATATATCATACAGGAAGTGATAATACAGAGTCACGATTTAGCGAAGTAATGTTTGCATTCTTCCACAACAAGACGGTTTTCTCAAACAAACGCTAAAACTGCCATCACAGACAACGATTAGGTTTGACCTATGTTGTTACATATTTCATACAGGAAGTGTACGTATTCACGATTTAGCAAAGTAATGTTTGCATTCTTCCATGATTATCCTCCCAGACAAACTAATAGACCACTGCTGACATTAACGGTAAATAATTAGCGCCAATTAGATTTGACCTATATTACCTACGAGTACTTAATATATATCTGATACATTCTTCCCTCGCGAGGTACTACGTTTGAATTCTTCGCCAACAAGAATCTTACCTAACTAATACCGATTATGAATTGAGTATACAGGTACAATAATTCAGCATAGTGAAAAACTTTGTTAACACTCAGTCTGGCCTAGCTATAGATCTGGCAATGCCGTTTATCTGGTCCAGCTATTGATCTAGCCCAGATATCGTTCAGGACCAGCTGGCCTAGTTATTGATCTAGCCCAGCTATCGATCCAGCCCAGCTATATACCTGGCATACGTATCGATGTGGCCCATCGACCTTGCCCGGCTATAGATTTGGCACAGGTGGGAAGTACATCGTGGTATACGTACATGCATACATGCAAGTGTATCATGGCACTCCTAAAAGGAAGTTGGGCACTCAAAATAGGTTTTTTTTCCATATAATTTTTGTGTTTATAATCAGGAAAGTAGGCAGTGCATACCAGATGATAGGCATCATTGTAATCAATACATGTATGTCGGAGATCACATATTATACTGAAAGAGGTCATAGTGGCAAGGGGCTAACTACTAGGATAGTAGTTGATGAGGTTGGAGAGGGAGGGATGGGAGATGAAGAATGGAGAGAGATAGCGAGAGGAGAGAGGGGGAGGGATCCTGCAGGAGAGATGGGGAACAAGGAGGGAGGGGAACAGGGATGGGGCAGGGAAGCAGGCGAATGGGAAGGAGGGGAACACCGGAACAGCGAATGAGAGAGTGTGAAGGAGAGAGAGTGGCTGAAAGAGAGGCTAGGCCCATCATATTCATATAACTAGAAAATCTTCCAAAATGATTAATGTAAAAGATGTACCATACTATACTATAGAATACTCCCAGGAAGAATATTAGCAGTGATCCGGGCACCATTAATCTCCATCTACCTCGCGTGTAGACATGGTCGTGGCCCGTCGTACATTACTCATTCGGAGTCACTCCCCAACCACTGGGTTACACAATGTGACGTCACGCGGCGGCCGTGAGAGAATGTCACTGTGAGTTCACCCAGAATAGTTGTTTTGCTAATTTTTGTGTCTAGAAGAAGGAAAGTGGTGCACACCAGATGATAGGTATCATTGTAATCAATACAATTGGAATTACATAATTATATGGAATGTTA
Organism: Wirenia argentea; assembly: GCA_025802215.1. NCBI lineage: Eukaryota > Metazoa > Mollusca > Solenogastres > Pholidoskepia > Gymnomeniidae > Wirenia > Wirenia argentea. Next base: position 8,643 of record WNLI01035232.1, read on the forward strand.
TATTGAGAGGTGGCTAAGGAGGAGAGAGTGGTTAGGGAGGATAGAGAGGGAGGGTTGCACTTGGTGAGAGAAAGAGTGAAAAAAGAGGAGCGACACGGAAAGATGCAACAGAAAGAGAGTAGAGGAACACAGAGGGAGGGGAACAGTGAGCTAGGGGAACACCGAAACAGGGAGTGAGTGAGGGTGAAGGAGGGACGGTGAAGGAGAGAGAGGGGCTCAGCATATTCACATAAAAAATATGCCAAAATGATTTGTATTATGCTACAGTATACTAGACTAGAGATAGTATGGAAGAATATCAGCAGTGAACCGGGGCGCCATTAATCTCCATCTACCTCGCGTGTAGACATGGTGGTGGCCCGTAGTACATTACTCATTCGGAGTCACTCCCAAACCACTAGGTTACACAATGTGACGTCACGCGGTGGCCGTGAGATGGTCATGGCCCGTCGTACATTACTCACTCCCCAACCACTAGCACTGGGTTACACAATGTGACGTCACGCGCCGGCCGTGAGAGAATGTCACTGTGAGTTCACCCACACCCAACGTGGCTGTCTTGGGGCGCCGAGTGATCGATGGCGGAGACTGGAGAGTAGAACTGGTGCGATATACATGTAAGCTGATTATGGCCTAGCGGGAAAGTATCGTGCCAGATCTACTAACCCGTTAGTATATGATTTTAGATAATATTTAATTACTTCCTGTTTGTTATTACAGCACGTCGTAGATGACAGTAACAACTAACAGATCAATTATTCATTGGTTCACAAAATTTTTTGTAACATAATACGCATGGTTTGATATTAGGTGTTTATCACTCACAAATTGATTATGATGTACAGAAATAAAGTAACAAGTTACATGAAACCGACATGTTATTATCGATGTGGGGTAATACAACCACCCTATGGGAATCACATTATTGACATGACATTAGGTTTACTGAGTATCGACCATGATCGTGACATTTGTTTCCACAAAATTGCTGCGAACAATCATATTACATCGAATCACTCTACGATAACAAGATAACGACTGCTTCAATTCTCCTGATGGACGTGGACGAGAGAAACGAAAAACAAGGGATGACTTTCAAAAGATTTGTACTAGGACAGTCCGACACTGAAAGGAAGATTTTAGAATATTCTAGAAGTGGTATGAAATTTATCCCTGAACAGGAAAGAAGTTGATCCCTGGAATGGCCAGCTGGATAATTGATCCGAGAACAGTGGTAGTACTAAATACTAATCCAGCGAGCACGGTTCACCCAGTGCGCTTATTACATGCCAAATTTTGCTTAAATTTTGTATTTCGCTCTACAAATTGTTCCACAAGTCAGCAGCGACACCGCAAGTCGCCATTTTTATCTTGTAGAGACAACTTGTAGAGACAACTACGTACGATATACATTGATTACAAACTAAAGATAATTGTTCTCCCAGTTTATTTCACATAAAAAATAATAAATTGGCATTATTTGTACCTTGACATATAAGCCCAGGGTGACGCTGCCAGCAATCCATTGTCCTTCAGAGACCATCTGTTTAGACAGTCACACACATTAAGCCCATTCATTGATTCAAGGGTCAAGGTCAACCCGGATGAGTGATGGTCGAGGGAATAGATATCTCCAGCCTGAACCAGACTACAGTCATCCATTTGACAAGCCAAACTTGTGGCGGTAATAGGGTGATAGATAAAGTGATCGTGAGGGAATAACATTACACAGTCTGTCCAAATTAGAATTTGATATCACCTATTCAAAATTACCGTTACTCTCTCTCGTACTTTCAACACAACCCATATGATTACCAAGTAAATCAAACAATCATTGGAAAAGCGTATAATTCTCTAATAATGTCTGCATTACATGCCACTCGTGACACGCCTACGACCCACGATGCTCCCAGAAAAGACAATCTTCGTTGTCGATGTCTGATATAAAGCATCACTCGCGACACATCTACGAACTGAAATGCTTCCAAATGAGACAATTTTGAATTTTTGCTATCAAAGTCCAATATAACGCGTCCCTCGTGACACGCCTACGACCCATGACACTCCCAGACTATACAATCTTCGTTATCGATGCCCGATATAACGAGTCACTCGCGACACACCTACGACCCACGACGCTCCCAGACAAGACAAGCTTCGTTATCGACGGCTGTTATCAATGTCTGATATAACACGTCACTCGCAATATGCCTACGATTCTCCCATGCAGATGATACAAACTTTGTTACTGTTATCCGATGTAACGCATCACTCGTAACATGCCTATGACCCTTCACGACGGTCCAAAACGAGACAATATTCGTTGTCGATGCCCGATAATAAAACGTGTCTTCGTTATTGATGTCTGATATAACGTCACTCACGACACGCCTACGACCCATGACGCTCCCAAATGGGGGAATCTTAATTATCGATGTCTGATATAACGCGTCACTCGTGACATGCCTATGATCTCTCGAAGATGAGACCATCTTCGCTATCGACATCACTCGCAACACGGATATCACCCACGACGTTCCAAGACAAGACAACCTTCGTTATCGACCCCCGATAAAATGAGTGTTATTGATGTCCGATATAACACGTCACTCGCGACATGTCTACGACCCACGACGCTTCCAGACGAGACAATCTTCGTCTTCTGTGACTGACAAAATGCGTCTGTTATCAATATCGGATATAACGTGTGACTTGCGACACGCCTACGATCTGGGAGACTCAGATGAGGAAACTTTCCTTATCGTCCGATATAACACGTCACTCGTGACACGTCTACGACGCACGACGCTCCCAGACGAGACAATCTTCCACAATGAGGCCATAATTGTCAGCACCTCATTCACTATGCCAGACATGA
>WNLI01035343.1:0-11519 GCA_025802215.1 Wirenia argentea
CAATCGATCAATCGATCAATCGATCAATCGATCAATCGATCAATCGATCAATCGATCAATCGATCAATCGATCAATCAATTGATCGATCAATCGATTGGTCTAACAATCGCTTGGTCTAACAATCAGCTAGTTTAAATATTGACATGGGTGTCCACTATCTAGTGTCCACTTACACCGACGGCCATATTATAACATCATATACCAGAATCTCACTTGTCCAAGAAGACTGCGTGAAGTTGGGTCACATCATTTTACCTCTAGTGTATCTTACTCCCTTGTACATGAAACATGTATACGATACAGAGTTACAGACATACAAAATAACCATTTAGCAACTTCCATAAACCCGTAATCTATTTAATAATTTAACCGTAGAACTTTGTAGGTTGACATAATCAAACAAAATACATTTTAACAAACTAAAACCCGTCCCACTTTAAACCAGACCACCATAACCACTATACCTACAAAATATAAGACAATCGTATTAAAAGATGTACCATACAGTGTTGAATTATATATAACACCTTAGCTTACTGATCCATACTGTGGAATATGCTGCCTATTTTAATCTGATCACTTCAGAATAGACTCCCAAGACCTCACGGGTCTATATTAACCGGTATCAATACTAACTATTTCAAAAATATGTATATTGTGTGTCTTAACCATTGGGTGGGACGTGGTCATCGGGAATCGGTCAGATAATTGTATACAATTTAAAGCACCATGTGGTCTTAACCCCTTAATCCTGTATCAGTCAGATAATTGTATTGAGTGTAAAGCACTATGATAGCAAGATGTAATCATAGGGATCGGATTCCGAGCAAGGTGTTGGCTTAGCGATGTCCGATCGTCCCTCCCACCATTGCATTGTCCCGCTCAGATCGATCACAAATCTCAGGTGTCTTCCTATTAAAGCCCTTCCCAGTAAAGCCCGCCTCCTATCAAAACAAAAAAGTTCCCAGTAAAGCCCACTCCCAGACAGTGGGCTTTACTGGGAACTTTTACGAAAATTATTCCCATTAAAGCCCTATCTAGCCGAACAATGGACATTAGGTATAACAACATAGGCACATGTATTAGGTAAACAGTGATTAATACTATGTCAACAATGATCCGTACTAATTGCTAATGGTAATCAGAAGTAATCACTGTCAGTGACATGACTGACCACTACTCACAGTAATGTTTATGCCACTGACCCAGTGAATTGACCAGTACTGTGAGTGACACTGATCAGTAGTAGGTAGTAATCCAGTACACAATAGCCTGTGTGGTATGTTACCCATGTATCCTGTATCGAATCCTGACAATAACTGACATTAATAAATAGTCATCACTCCTTGAATTGAATTTAAACTCATGATTTATATCATGATATATATTATATCTATGTTTGGATCCCCATTTCATTGGATGCCTGGACGCGCCGCGACGTGCACCTGAAAATCCGACGGACATTTTTTGTGTTAAATTTTTTCGTTTTTTTTGTGAAAATTGTCTTTGTTTAATTTGTTTAATTTCTTCTGCAACTGATTACCAACAAGGGAGGTGAGTTTCCATCAACGAGAAAGGGCTTAGCGCGCTCCAGGCGTGGTTTTCCCCTGGGCCGGTTTCTCGGTGCACACTAACTGGACGCGGTTCCTAGGACCACGTGGCTTTGCTGTTTTGCCTCTTGGCGATCCAGTGGTTCTAGGTACCCTGACCAGTTATTGTGCACGCGGTGAGTTTAGCATTATTGTATAAAAATCAATTTCTAGTTTAGACTAAATCGGTGGTTGGATTCCCATTTGCCGCATTTTTGTCTTTTTGTTGACATTTTACCGGGCGAGTTAGACGCGCCGCAATCTGACAGCTAACGCCTTTGAGTGGAGGGATAAACGCCCCAGAAAGGAGATTCGTCCAAAAGATTTTTGTAAAATTTTCTGCTGTAAAATTTAATTTCGGTCCGCTCTACTCAGCAAAATGTAGAGGTAAGCTCCCAACTTAGCTAGGCGCTACAGGCCGTGGTTTTCTCCGGGCCGGCTCCACCTTATTGCCTAAGTAGGCGGCCGGTTTCTACCAGTACGATTTGGCAGTGTTTATTAAATTATTCACTCGTGTATAGCTTTAGTGTAAATAGTTAAATTTATTGCGGTTTCAGTTTTCTGGTTATTTTGTAACTTGTTACATGTTTTTTATATTGTTCACTGCACCAGATTCATTTTGAGCACCAAACCCTAGAGTTGAAAGCAAGGGCCAATAAATATTCACTGACTCAAGGTTTTTTGGTAGATTTGTCCAGCCCAGTCAGTTACTGCATGTAAATTAAATCAGATTTCTATTTATCCAGTTCCTTGTAAATATATAAATTCTTAAAAATTATATAAATTCTTAAATATATAAATTCTTAAATAAATTATTAAATATATAAATTTTTAAATATAATTATAAATTCTTAAATATATAAATTATTAGATATATCAAATTTGTGAATATATACGCTTAAATACATTTTTTCACACACCTGTAAAATATTTTGGGTGAAATGTAAAGCTAATCTATACCTTTTCATTTGAGGCCAGGGAAGGTAATGGACACCCAGGGGGGCGGTGAGCCCCCAGGGATTTCTAAAACAGTAGGGAGGGCTGAGCAGAATCTTGAATCACAGCTTAATACTAACAGCTCCTGCGATAACAATCATATAGTAGATCCCGATAAAACAGATGAGCCATGGCATGAGGTTAACCACCAGGGTAAAAGGAAATCACACGACAGGTCTCATAGCGCCTCGTCACCGGAAGCTAAAAAGGTACAAACAGAATGTGCTCATGTAAGGGTGAGTCTGCTTAGCGATGTTAAACTTGCGAAATGGCATCCTCTAAGAACAGCCTCTGTGGTGCATAAACTTTTACAAGCTAATGTAAAAGCTGACCCTCTCCCAAATGGTGACATGGTATTCAGATGTAAAGATATGACCCAGGCCTCCAAACTATTAAACTGTACCATGTTCGATAATACACCAGTCCAATGTACCATATTTAATGAACAGGACCTAGTGGAAGCTAAGGTTGTAATTACTGGAGTTATGGAAGAGGTAACTGAGAAGGAAATAGTCGAGCAAATCAAAGGCCCATTCCCAAACATCGTTCGTGCACATCGGTTTTTCAAACAGGGAAAACCATCAACTGCAGTCCTATTAGTATTTAAGGGGAAAAAATCACCTCAGCGCCTCTTTCTTGGTTTCCAATCATACGAAACAAGAGAATACAATGAACGAGTCACACGCTGCCACAAGTGCCAGCGTTTTGGCCATATGTCAAAAAACTGTTCAGGTAAGAGAGCTTGCGCACAGTGTGGGGATGACCATGACTATACAGCCTGCGAGGCTACAGAGAAATTCTGTGTAAATTGCGGAGGCCCCCACAATGCGGCGTATGGCCAATGTGAATCAAAACTTCGTGCAAAAGAGATCCTACATATAAAAGTAAGCAAGAATATCACTTATGCGCAAGCTACTAGGCAACACGATGAATTAGAAAGTCAAGGGAAAATTGACCTCCCGCCACCCCAACCCCTCCCCCAAGCTAACCTCTCCCTTTCTAACAGAAATATCAATATCTCCCGGCTGAGAGAAAATAGCGTGTCAGTAGATGACTCAAGCGATGTAGATTCGACCAACTATGCACATAGCACAACTAGTCAATGTGTCCGTAAGCATAAACAAGCATCCAGGAAAAACAATAGGCCCAATGAACAACTGGGAGATAAAAGCCAACAAAGGACATACATAAGTCGTAAACAAAACCTAACCCATAATACCATACCTAAACCAACAGCCCCACACCCAGTGGCCCCAGTCCCTGCTACATCGCCAATCACTAAAGAGTTATTACTTTTTATCATAGCGACTATAAAAATATTCCAATCAACGAGTGATCTTACCCTAGCTGTGACAAGTATCATTGACCTAGCCCAGTCGCTATTAAGCGTTAGCTATATGACCAATATTGAAATTATCTCGCTAATTAATAAAACCGATAATGTGTAAAAAACGTAAAAATCCTAAGTTCTCTGTTCTTTTAATTCTACTAATATTTAAAATGGCGATGGATCAAAATAATTTGTTATCCAAGTTAGATATTATTCAATGGAATAGTAGATCGATTGAGGGTAAAACTGGCGAATTGATACAGTATATAAATTCCAAGGACACAAAACCGTCGATTATCATGTTACAGGAAACATGGCTCAAACCTCCCAAATTGTTCAATATCCCAGGATATGTTTGCTACCGTAAGGATAGGATACATGGTGATCACGGAGGTTGTGCTATAATGGTAAATACAGATATACCAAATTATGAAATACATGACCCAATTATGGATAATCTTAATTATAATTCAAAAATTGGCATAAATGCCATTGGTATACCGCTAATGAACACCACAATCCATATATTTAATATATATAATTGTTTTGACAATATTAATAATTATAAAGATGAAATAAAATTATTACTAAGCAAGTTTTCCGGTCCTAAGTTACTCGCTGGTGACCTAAATAGCCACCATTTTGCATGGGGTTCGAACAGGGTATGCCCGAATGGAACAACTATAGTGGGTATTATTGATGACCTCGATCTTTTCCTGCTGAATGATGGTACAGCCACAAGACTCGATCCGCGCACAATGGGGTTGAGTGTGCTGGACCTGTCGATAGTAAGTCAGGACTTGTGTAATAGTTGCTCCTGGGTAGTGGACCTACAAAATGATTTAGGAAGTGACCACTTCGTGATTAATTTGACAATAAATGTACAAGGAAAAATAAATCGTAACTCGAATCATAGACTAAACCAAAATGATACACCTAAAAATTGGAATTTAAAAAAGGCAAATTGGGACTTATATGCCTCCCTCCTTGCAGGTATTAAACTAGAGGACATATATAACGAAGACATAGATATTTTTAATGATAATTTATGTTCAGCTATCACTACTGCGGCTAATATTAGTATACCAATGAGGCAGCAACCAAAAGTTGGGAAAATTCGGGTTCCATGGTGGACCGTAGACTGTAAAAAAGCCTGTAAAAATGTAAAAAAAGCTAGGAATCAATACCACAGACATCCCACACCGGATAACTATACTTTCTATAGAGAAATGCGAAATTATAAGGTAGACACTATTAAAAAGGCAAAAAACAAATATTGGTGCAATTACTGTGCAAAGCTAAATAGATTTACCCCAATAGGAAGAATTTGGCGACAACTAAAAAATATGAAAGGAGAAAATGTACAAAAATCTATCCCTACACTAATAAAAAATGGCACACCGGTAACAGAGGATTTAGATAAGGCTGAGCTATTCGCGGAAACCTTTTGTAAAAACAGTTCAGATGAGAATTACAATAATGATTTCTTGACACATAAAACATATATAGAAAGATGTATGCCATTTCTGGATACAGTATCAGATTCGCTTCCAATTAATCAGCCATTCACGATTCGCGAACTTAAGGGGGCGCTCAAAACAACCACATCATCACCTGGAGTGGATAATATATCATACACATTAATAGGTAAAATGCCGGACAATATGTTATCACATTTACTAGCCCTTATTAACTATTCATTCTCGTCAGGAAAACTACCCTCACAGTGGAAGGTTGCCATCATAGTCCCCATCCCTAAGCTCGGAAAGTCTCCCCAGGACCCCAACTCATACCGCCCTGTATCATTGACAGTCCATATCGGTAAAACTATGGAGGCTATGTGTAATAACAGGCTAGTATGGCATCTCGAAACTCACGACATTTTAACCCCCCACCAGAGTGGTTTTAGAAAACACCGTCGAACTACAGACCAGATTACTCGCCTACAAAATGAAATCCATAATAACTCACATGGCTATACCGGAGCAATATTCTTAGACCTTGAGAAAGCCTTTGATATGGCGTGGCGTAGAGGTATTCTGATAAAAATGAGTAACTTAGGTATACGTGGACTACTGCTCGGTTGGGTGCAAAATTTCTTTACAGACCGGAGAGTGCAAGTAAAAGTCAACCGCTCCTTTTCCCATTTCTACCCTATTGATAATGGTACCCCTCAGGGTAGCATTATCAGTCCCACCCTCTTTTCTATAATTATCAACGACATTCCCACAGTAATTTCTAATTGCAATGTATCTATTTTCGCAGATGATGTGGCTCTATTCAAATCGTCCACCAATTTAGCGCACATCTGTAAGACATTGCAAACAAATTTAAATTCATTGGAGAAATGGGGAAAGGAGTGGGGGTTCAACTTTGCTCCCCAAAAAACAAATTTCGTCATATTTAATAACCGTCGTCAAGTAACCGAGCATCCCCCAATTCGCCTAGGTCAACACATCCTTACTCCAGTAAAGGAGGTAAAGTTCTTGGGCGTAACTTTTGACAGCGCGATGTCATGGAAACCCCACATAACAAATCTCATAGCTCGTTGCCAACCAGTCCTAAACTTGATGAGGTCAATAACAGGTTCGAAATGGGGCGCGGACAAATCAATTCTTCTGCTCATGTATCGTGCGTTAATCCTCTCGCGTATATCATACGGCCAGGAATCCTATGCCTCGGCTAGTAATTCTGTCCTAGCGCTTTTAGACACCCTTCAATGCACTGCGTTGCGCATATGTACTGGGGGCCTCAAATCAACACCTCTCGTAGGCTTACAAACTCTTTGTCATGAGAGACCTCTGCTCATCAGACGCGAGGTGGCCATATTTAAGTTTTTCACTCACCTGAAATCGTCCTTTAGGAACTCTGCATCATCTATAATCCCCTTATCATGGCATAGTTATTACAATTTTGATGAGAACTCAATGGCAAGACTTCCATACAACCTTCTACTCCATAGATTGCTCAATTCCCTAGGGTATGACCAAGGTCATGTAATCCAATCACATAAGTATGTAGGCCCCCCACCATGGATGTTAACTCCAACATCAGTCTCAACAGATATTCATCAGCGTATATTACTGGCAGATCATAGAGAAAATATCCAATCCAAAAAGGAAGTAACTGATAAAATAATCGTAAACAAATGGCAGTATCACCTCAATGTATATACAGATGGAGCCTACGCTCATGAATCTGGGAAATCTGCTGCAGCATTTTATATACCAGATATAAAGTTTGTACGAAAATATAGATTAACCGATTATTCTGGAATTAATACAGCGGAGGCTGCAGCTATCTTAATGGCACTGTGCTTTATTGAGGATACTAAATACACAAGAATTACAATATTGTCAGATTCCCTAGATACACTTAATAACATTTCCAAATATGGTTATTTAAAGGATCACAAAATAATTAATGAAATCAAAATGATACTCCATCAGCTTTATAGCGCAGGAAAGGATATCCACTTTGAATGGTTACCAAGTCATATAGGGATAAATGATCACGACATAGCGGATGAAGCAGCAAAATCAGCCCTTCATAGTCCTGATATACAGCTTGCGTCTCAATTTGATGACAATCAAATATATAAAATGTATAGGAAGAAATTTGATAATAAATGGCAAAATATCTGGGAAAATTCCAACAAAGCTCGATTCATGTTTACTGTTCTAGGAAATATAAAGGAGGGGTACATATTCTCAAAAACTAAATTCCTGAACAGATCAATAGAGGTCAAAGTTAATAGGCTATTAAGCAACCATGTAAAATTGAATTCACACATGCATAGAATTGGAATGTCAGATTCACCAAATTGTGAAAGATGCCAGTCACCGGAAACTGTGGAACATTACCTTATGTATTGTGACAAACATAGTAACGAGAGAGCAGTACTATATGCAGACATTGTTGAGAACACTGGGAATGTAAACCCCTCTCTCACAGACATTTTATTGCGCAATGTGGACGCATTGACCAAATTTCTCATCACTTCTAATAGAGAGATATAACGATATACCTTTTGCCATAATAATATAGACAGCAACTTGTGACAATCATCTGTGATATCTACAAGCACGAGTCAATGACGGTTCAATAGCCCCGGATCCATGACTGGTCACAGGCTCCTCCCGGTGACCCGAACACATCCATGGAACCCCGGCCGTGAGGGCTCATCCCTCTCGGCATCGCCTCCTTCTGCTGCATTCGCCTCTTCATCGGTGGGTCATGCCCGTGGTCCTCTGCCGTCTGCTGGTGTTGAGTGTGTCTGTCCGTCCCAACATCTTCCAGTCATCGCTATGGGTATTGTTAAGAACTGATTATTTGTGGCACAATAGTACCATAGGGAACACATCACCATATTTATTGTAAATCATCTCGCGCTCCCCAGGTGGAGTCACAGGGGATAGTATGTAATTATAAATAAATTTGCAACATGAATAGAACTAGTGGTAGAGGGTCTTTGCTAAGGGAAAATCACAAACTGTTTTTTTCGTCCCGGCAGTGGCGAAACATTCAGTCTTTAGACCAAATTATAGGTTTAGAGTGGCCCACGGGAGTAGCGACCTGATCATGTGTCCCTTGCCATACTACTAGCCAGGGAGAGTATAGATTTCACCATGAATGAGGGTTAGTGAAGTCTGGATAGCTGGAGGGGCGGATGGAGGCAGCGGCATCTGTGGACGGCGGTGGGGCAGGGGTGTGTCCCTCGGACGGGGGTGTGGGGGTGGGGATGAAGGCGGTGGGGAGAGCGAGGAGTCCTCGGGACGGGTTTGCCGTGGTTTGATTGAGTCACGTTGCTGTTAGAGGTCTGCGGTTAGTTTATAGGGATAGCGGGTCTAATAGAACCCCATTGTGGAGTGCATGGAGCACATCGTTTGATACTCGTAATAAACAAATTAATTATGCTTTCTACTACCAAATTAATTAACAGATTCAAACTGAAGTGTATAATTGCATAAGCACAATCAAATTCATTTACACGACTAAACTCTAATTTATAAAAGACCAATATTATGCAAATTATTAAAATTATAATACCAACAAACTTGTATTAACATTCGATTTCATCAAATACACCTTACGTAGACACCATAACCATAAACCACATGTCATCGTAGTACCACTGGTTAACAGCACCACGTTTTTGCATAGGACCGTGGCGTAAATTAGGTTTCTAGAGAAACGCCACCAAAAATCCAATATAGATAGACAGAATTTGATTTTAAGTGCGTACGCCGAAGTATACCTGTCGATTGATATGTAATTGCATTCTCATCACTACACCAGTCCATGAGCCTCGGAAGCTCCTGTAGGACCATGTCTTGGCAAGATTTCAGGTGGCATTGCTACTGCAGCTCGGTAGATTTCTGAAATGGCCAGAGTTGTGCACTTTGCAGTCCACATAGGTTACAGAACGAGGAAAGGTCCATACCCATAATTAATGTGCTGTGGTCGACAGATGCAAATTTGGTAGTATTCCTTAGAAGGTAACTTACTGGCAGGGTTCATCGAAGAAATTTTCAGCAGCAATGCGACATTCTTGTCCTAGCATACGGCAGTCTAGGCCTGAAAAAATTAATGCGAAATTGACAACAGGCAGTATACTATAGCATTGAGTCAATAATCTATCCGATAATCCATTCAATATACAGGGTGTCACAAGAATATTTCTACTCCATGGTATATACGGATAGATACATAATATAACATAACTATACAGTATATAACACTATACACATATGACATGACGAGACCAGTGGTTCAGTCAGTGTAGTTACCACCACAGCGAGAAGCTATCAAAACTTTTACTGTTTAAAAAGTAAGGCCAGTATATTTTAATTATGAATTTCAATACATTGAACAACTAGTCGAATAATAATATCCTACAGTCTGAGATTAATAGTAATCATCACTTACTTGAACAATTGGTTCCAACACATGTAATATTTCCACCACCACATACACAGTTCTTGCAGTCAGACATCCATTCCTCTTGGTCCTGTCAATTTATCAATCAGTCAATCGATTACTCAATCAATTGATCAATCAATCAATATATGCTAACTATTCTGGTCAGTCATACTAGACACTGATCTACTCCATATAATTAATTTGATTAGTCATACTAGACACTGATGTAAAAAAAAAATTTTTGTAATTATTTTATTGTTATAACTTATAATACATCTTATTAAACTTTAGTAGTATAGCAGTAGTACTTAGTATATTAGGGGTCGTCGGACATTGTAAATATTAGTATTCGCCTTAATGTAAACTACTGTAATAAATTATTAATAAAATAATAATAATAATAATTGATCAATCAATCAATTGATGGATCAATCGATCATTCAATCATGCAATCATTAAATCATGCAATCATCCAATCAATCACTGAATCATTGAATCATCCAATCATTCAAGTCAGGGGCGAGGCGGCAATCGGGCATGAGACAGAGGGAGGCATTGGGGGTAACGATGGAATGGAGATGGGACGTTTGAGATGGGACTGGACGTAGCCTATAGGGGGGGGGGGGGGGGGAAAACGTGTTTTTATGTACGAAGTGACTATCCAATACTATCCTATACTATGTACACATATTGATATCAAGTATGTACTATGTATATATATATTGAATATCTACCTATAGCACACGAGGAATGTAAGCCGTAGATTTATGAGCGACGCGATTATCGCGAATGCAACTACAGTATACCATCATATTGTCTGTTCATCACATATGCATAAAGTCGGTCATTGCCGCCCGCCACCCACAGGAATCAAGGCTATCCTGTTGCGATGATTATCTGCATCTGCTGATCTTCATTGTACTCACATATATAACCTTGCTGCAATAGGCCTACTGTCCTGGAATTATACTCTTTGTAGATGCAGTACTTAGTAGATCCGGCCAAACTGTCACACAGATGGTGCTTCTACTCGCAATTTCCAAGGACAATTATTTTGATTAAGATACTATGTTAAACGTGTGCTGCAGATGATGTTACGTATGGACTGCTCAGAAGTCAATCTGTTAGATCGACATGTTTATATACACAGTCGAGCAGCTCATGCTGCGCTAAAACATCATAAAAAATGATATACGGTACGGTGTTACATAGACGTTAGTCAGTAGTCACGCGGGTGATATGTATGTTATGGGTCAAGAGATGAGGCATGGGAAGGGGCGCTAGAGAAAGCGAATAATCTGAGACGAGCGTAAGTGAGATGAACATGTGGGATGGGACTGGATGTACATGGGACGGGGGTCAATGGAGGGAGACATGAGAGAGTCTGAGTCGAATGAGTCGTGAACGGCTATAACGCGGGAGTGGTGGAGGTACGGAAGGAATTCATAGTATAGACGCAAGATTTAATCGAACGATGGATCGAATGATGGATTGAATGAGGTATGAAACCACAGGTGGAACTGCTGATGGAAAGACACATGTTTCAGCAGATGGATATAACGAATTATTGGACACATAGAGAACAAATTAGGTATCGAGGAGTGACCAGGGTGATGCATCACGTGCTGATTGAATGAATGAATGATTGGGCTTAACGTGCAATTTAGATTGAAGACCTGTC
>WNLI01035454.1:0-11519 GCA_025802215.1 Wirenia argentea
ATTCGCATCTCGCTTTAAGGGTTCGCCGACTAATGTCGGCGAACCAAAAATGTGCAAGATTACCACGATAGGGGATGGAACCCCGTACCTCCGGATCTCAAGTTAAGCACTAAACCACTGATGATTATAAATATTTATATATATAATTAATACAACCTCACATTTGCAGTACCTGTTCCCAAGAACAGGTTCCCATACACACTACCCCCATAGTGCGGACGGCCTAAACCATAATTACGCTCATCCATCATCCCATGTTTTGGTCAGATTACCGCAGAGTTTCTCAGACCATGATGTGTTTGTGTGGCCGAGGTAATCAATTTACCTTTGCGAACAATCGGTAAAAAAACTCTCAACAGACATTACTATCAATTTGTCTGTCACTGTCCATCTGTAATAATCTGCGAGAGCGTGTATGGCTAAGTATTCAATATTCATACCAGTGTGGCTGATGTTGTTTTTATATCTCAAGAAAAAGTAGTGTACATTTCCTTATGGATTTTTTCTCTAGACATCATACTTGTTTAGCTAATATTCGCCTCGGGAAGTACGTTGGAACGCACAAGTAAAGATTTGCGAATCACCATTCCGCAAATGACTCGACCAAGCACACTACATTGTTCTACATTGTTCCTTGGCACTGTAATGAGTGGATTACATTGGACGAACCAGGACTCCTGGTCCAGGAGTATTTCACAAGGATCAGGAGGTTAAAAAGTTTACTATTTTCGATAGTTTTTGAATAAAAATGGTTGGAGTGACTGAAGATAGTTACTTTAATTGTCACGTCATATTGTAAATTGTTCTTTCAGTTACTTGATGGACATTTCGGCGCGGTGTGCATAATCTGATGATAATGTTGTTCAGTCATCATAATAAACGAAACATTGGTCAACTTATACGTTATATATCGTATAATTATTATGTTGATTATGCATCAGTTTTGTGACTAAAACATTTGTTTATGTTGTTGGACAGTAGGGACATAACGTTTCAGACAGTTACCTCAACATCTGAAAGCACTACTACTGACAAAAGCATTAAAGTATAAAATCAAGGTCCTCTCTGTAGAGGCATCCATTTTGGGGCTTAAATTCTTCTAGCCAGGTTATCTTAAGGACGCCAGATTCCCAATTTCGTCACTGTCTAGCGACTCGCATAGGTTTGTGTATATCGATGTACACTGAAGGAGAAACTCTTGATTTCCATGGTATATTACCAATAAATGATGTCTGATAATGATATGCCTCGGGCTGTACAGGGTTAAACTGTATCTAGAAGTTCCATCATCGTCTATGCTTTGTGGCTATGGTACTATTGTATAGAGGACAAATTTGTATAATGACTGTCAGTAGTATTATATCTAACATTGAGCATGTACAATTACATAAAAAAAACATGTATTTTTCATTTATTACAGTCTAAATTATAAAAGTCATCGAAAAAATACGTCATTTCTAGATACAAGGTTATTGCATGGAACAATTTCATTGACATGTATGGTACACAAATTAATCTTTATGATATATAAAAATCAAGTGGAAAAAACACTTCCAATTTTGATGGAGTTTGGTTATGTTATAGAAAAACATTATTCGCTACAAGAATTTTTAAATCAATCCTATTATTTATGCTGCTGTTTTAGTATCATACAAAAAGTTGTATCATACAAAAAGTATGTTTTTTATTTTTTATGCCAAATGAATTTTGTAATGTACTGTATCTGAATGTACAGTGACTTCCGCCACAATATTTATAATATTTTAGGAAGCACTTTAAAACCATAATTCATATCACATCATATCATATTCCATTTCATACATTATGAATTTGTTATCATCATCTCCCATTTATTCTGAATAATTTGAAAGTGTATTTACTAACAAATAAATAATTTCATAAACAAGGTGAAAGAGTGAGTAATTTGGATTATGTATTACTGACACAATACAGCATTTCATCAAGGTGAAAGAATAATCTGGATCACAATACATCATTTCATCAACGTGAAAGAACAATCTAGATCACAATACACCATTTCACAATCAAGATGAAAGAATAATCAACACAGACAAACTATGTGATAATTGCGTAATCTAACGAATCTAACGAAGCTTACTAGCAGTTTACTTGAAGCATACCTGAAGCTTACCTCATGTTTTGACACACAACCATCACTTTTCTAATCACTTTGGTTTAATTATGCCAATCCATCCATGTGGAAGGCATGACGCTTTGATGTTCTCGTAATCACTGATTATGTTTTCACCCGTTCTTTCATAACTCATTAATCACTCAAGGGTTTATAATTAGTGCTAGACAGAGCGAGAGTAGGAAAACAAATGGATGGCAATACCGGTTGTCCGTGGGTTGTTTGGCACTGAGGCACCACGTACGATTTCCTCTTATAGATACACCTCAAACTCGATGTGATCACCTCAACAACATCACAGCATGACCAAAATTCACAAAATTCCACCAGTAATAGCTTTGTAAACCAAACATCTTTTCATCTTTGCAGCACCATGCTCAGACACTGAGGCACTCGGTACCATCACCTCTCATAACTTACCATGGTATACATTTCAAACATCTCGTAATCATCTCAGCAACATCACAGTAAGACCAAAATTCACGAAATTCCACTCAGTAATGGCTTTATAATTAAGTTTTAAACCAAACATACTGTCCGCATGCTCAGACACTGAGGCACTCCGTAGTCCATACCATCTCATATCAATGATGTCATACATTTCTAACGTCTCGCCAATATCATAGCATCACCAAAATTCACTAAATTCCACCAGTAATAGCTTTATAATTAATTTTTAAGCCATATGTTGTCTAGATTCTAGTTTCTAAACACATCCTCAGACACAACACAATCCACATTTTTTGCGAACTTTTATGTGTTTGCGAACATGTCTCACGAAGCACTGTCCAGTATTCATGTACCAGCGCTAGATTTTCAAGAACGGTAGATTATCTAGAACGGATCTTTATAGAATCAGTTCTGGTCTACTGAAATCTTGATGTTAAGTAACCATATGATTCCAAAGGGTTGTTTAGTTTTGATAAGCAATACCAATATAGATGATCCAAATGATTGATGACCAGTTTGTTAAATCGTTTATGTGGAAGATCATGGCGTAATACATAAGTGATGACAATGTTAGTTAACCCTATGACATGACACGCCTCATGATCGTACTTTTCCTCCAATCAATTACGATCAATTTTATCCAAATCTTCTTTTCCCAGAATAGCCTCTTACCTATGATTTTTTGACAGTACATGCTTGTTCATCGTTACTAATTAAATGACTGACATTTACACTTACAAAATCAATTCACTCAAGTAGCGAATCTAGCGATACAATTGATTCACATCTGCTGTATACATTACATAAGTAAGATCAAAAGACGCTTTCACTTCAACTATTACCATTTTTTGTCGTATTTTTTGCGGGTACACTATAGACTATAGAATGATTATCTTCTATAAACTTTTGTTATCGCTCGTCAGATTGGCGGCGTGGATTTCAGGCCATGATTCGATAAGTCACTAACTAGCTCTTATCCCACTTAGTTCGACGATTTTCACTTGGATAAGTAGCAGATATGTGTGTTCAATGCTCACTCAATCGTTTATGATCTATCAGAATGATCCATGTTCATTCACCGAGATCTATGTTCAGTGTCAATCTGTCAGAAATCCACTAATCCGCGTCTATAAGAAACATCGCGGAACACGTATTCAATATTGATGCGTTCGGCGTTCACGCTATAATACACATACGTCTAATGCGCTCGCAATTTGTTACATGTCCATAATGTGTGGTTTCACGCTGAATTGGGTTTCATAACGAACGAGATAATTTGCCAAGAGCAGCATTCACAATATTGATTGGCTATGAAAGATAATAGACTTTAGATGAGGGAAAGCAAACCCGAGCTACTGTTTGTGTATACACGTACAGATGTAATATCATTGAATCAAATCAAAATGACACAAAACAAACCAAAGTAAAGTTATCCTTTATGTTACCATGTATACAGATATCTAGATACAATCACATTCATATCAAAATGTGACAAAACAAACCAGAGTTATCCTTTATCCTTTATATACACTAGAAACCAAAATCGGATGGAAACTATGCAACCATTACTATATATGTCTACATCGTACAAAATAATTGTGGTGTTGGTCAGCTAGGGTATTGTATTATTATATTCGATTAATTTCGTAAGATCAAGCTATAATGTAATGTAATATACTGATGGACAATATATCCATGGCATTGACATAAATACCAAATATAATATAATAATTGCTATCCTTCCCCAATGACCATAACAAATTCACCAGGAAGCTCAAACGAATGTGTGTTATGGCCGGCCAAAGTTTTGGGAATTGTTTAGGCAGCTATGAGAGCCACAGTCATATTGTACTATAAGGCAAGTGCAAATGGAAGCTATCTATATTCTGGGACGTGTGTTTTCGAATATATTTAATTATAACCTCCCTTTATTTGCCTTTCGTATATATATAAGCGTCTCAATACTTTGCATATTATACTTTGTAGATATTCGTCCAAACTCAGTCAATATCATGACAGCAACACTAAGTGTATTGCTGTATAGGATAATTCAAACAATATGAAAGGGATCATTTCTTTCACTGTGATTTCTTTCGCCGGTCGATTTCGGTCAATTTATTTAGCCGATCGATTTCTTTAGCCTGTCGATTTCTTTCGTCGGTCTATTTCTTTCGTCAGTTGATATCTTTCACTGGTCTATTTCTTTCGCAGGTCAATTTCTTTCTTTTTTGCCCACCCTGCTCTATTTATTTGGCCACGGTGGTGTTACAGTAGTAGGCTATATAATATAATAAAACTAACCTGCTATTGTTGCGAGCACATTAATTAGATCGAGTAGGTCTTGAGCTAGCAGAATCAGTCGGTCTGCCAATTTGTTGGTTTTGTTCCATGATAGAGCTACAGTATATGCTGTAAGCTATTGCACATGTACACTATTACACATATAGCACTAATCTACACTTGCTAGGTCTGTACGTATCCAAAACAGTGTATGTATGAGTTACGTGAATTATCAAATAAAAACGTTAATTATTAAAAATATGTATGTAGGCCTACCAAAATTGTGAAGCCTAAAATTTGATCCGTAGGCTACACGTGCTTTTATAGTGAAATGCTGTTCCAGACGTATGGCACTGTGGCTGTGATTCTGGTTATCACAAATGTTTCAATATTTAGTGGTTGTACACATCGCGGCAATCTATCGCAGTAAGGGGTTCACCCCATATAGAGAGGGGGATTATTTATTTCATTCTTTGATACATTGTATATCGCACCAAAGGTTGCAGGTTCAACCCCGGCTGGGCATTATTAAATTGTGTTCATTTCCTATCCTCAGTTTTCCAAAGGCTGCAGGTTCAACCCCCGGCCGGGCATTATTCAATAATTATTGTGTTCATTTCATAGCCTCAGTTTACCAATCTTGTATTATTGGTACCGATCATGTAGCCTACATAAACATGGTTTTGTATAGGCTTCGTCCCTCCCTGCCTAGCTGTATAGGCTTCGTCCCTCCCTGCCTAGCGTACATGTCTCCTTGATCGTAACTCCTGCCACGGCATATGCCATTTCCTTCGACGGGTCTGTCCATCTTCGGCCTCCTGCCTCCTGCCTCCTCACCATATTTTTTTACCTACCACCCGTTCACAGCCGGCCCCTCCTCCAATATGACGCTCTCCCTTCCATTTGACCATTCCACCGTGCCTGCGTCCCTGCCTGCCCCTCTCATATTTTTGTCTACCACCAGTTCACATCCCCCTCCTCCAATGCGACGCTCTCCCTTCCATTGCACCATTCCAGTCCATCCCTCCCGTCCTCTATAGGCCTACCTACCACCCTCCATCCAGTGCATCCATTTGTCTGTGTGTAGTAATGCCAAACCAATAACTATACACGCGTGGTTTATCATATCAGTCCAGCTTTATAGTCTCGATTTTCATTGCAGTTCCGCTTTATAGACTCTACATACGGGTACTGCGCGACGATTTGTCATTGCAGTTCCGCTTTATAGACTCTACATACGGGTACTGCCCGACGACTGCACTGGGGCGCTAGCGATGTAGGTGTATGGATATGTAGATATTTCGAAAACCGGACACGTTACCGAAAAAAATCATTCGAAATATGATAGATGAATACCATATCCACACTTTTTGTCGATAATGTCCAGATCAAAATTCTACCCATACGTCGTTATGAAGCCCCGAAGTTGAGCGATAAACGACCGTCACTGCACCCAGTCCGTATTATAGGGCCTAAGCGACGCGGCAGCGACACCGTAGATCTCCTCTTTATTGGTAGTAGATTACAAAGAATTGGCTAGGTTGATTGTGTGTATATTGAGTAAGTGTAGTTGTCGTTTGTGAAGCAAACATTTTTTTCTGTAAAATTCACTATACTTAATTGTAGTAGTAATATTCAATAATATACTTTTGGTAGAAGTGGAATATGAGCTTTGGGGTTGTCGTTGAATCTGAGTTGAACTCAATACAGTACGTTGAGATGTGTTGAGAGGCCTGTGTAGAGATACGTCGGTGCTGTCAGTTGTAAGACTGATACCAGGACCAAACCAACAGCCCATTTTATACAATTTTGGCTGGAGAAAGAAATCTTGCCAGATCACCATTACACAAGTGAGGTTTTTTAATTATCATATTATTATTGCTATTATTGTTTTTTATTTGAAAGGTTACGTGTTCTACGACATGGTGTCTATCGTTAGTATGTCGATAAAGAAGCCGAATATTACAGCAATTAAATTTTAATTTGGCAATTGGTGCGTTTTATGACATAGTGTGTTACTTTAGTACGTTGATAAAGGTACCAATTGCATTACCTACACAGTAGGCTACTTAACAATTTCCTGAATCATTATAGCCACCTGCCTTGGGGTGGCAAATTGCGTCATTATACAATTGATGACACTATGGCAATTATGATTGTGGAAGATGGAAGCTAATGATATGTGTCCGGCCATCCCAAAAGGAGGCATATGTCGGACTTGGGGTTTTTAATGAGCTATATACCTGAATAAATTTAGAGTAAAACACAGAAAAAAATCATGAAAATTGTCCAATAAATAAAAAAGTTATGATAATTTATGTAAAAAGTGTTCGATAACCATGAACAGTGGTTTATTTCGTATATTGTTGTGTTTTTGGCATAATTCAATATTTCTTATTTCAATATTTGTGTACATTTTATAAGTAAATATGTATTTCAATGAACAATATTTCAATAATAGTGAGAAAATACACATCATTATTTCTCAATTTGTAACGAAAAATATGTATGGTATACATACAAGTGCCAAAATTTACCAACAATATAGCAGATTTCAACAAAGTGAAGCTTTAGATATCATTATTGGGATCTATTAGACAAATTAAAAACAAAAAATAAAATTTTTGTCAGTTGGTCTCCTTTAGTGGGCTATGTCTCCTTAACCGTGAAAAGACATAATATGCCTCCTTTTGGGATGGCCTTACACATATTCTAAAGTGGTGTATGTCATCACTAACACACAGTTATTACATTCATAAAAAAATATGGCAATTAAAACATCAGCGCAGATGCCAATAATTGAGGTATCAGATACATATCTAAATATTTTATAGGATATTGCTTAGTGCATGATGCAGTGTTTTTTTAATAATCTTCTCTATACTTTGATATTAAAATTGAATAAAACGTCAGCCCAGATGTCATTTAATCTACAGCTTGGAAGATTGAGCTGGTATAGTTGGGTGGTATAATGACGTGGTAATGACGGACATCATTCTAAAATGGCATTACGGAAGGTGTAAAATATTAATGTACATATGTATAGGGTATAAAATATAATTTACTTGTGAAAGATGGGAACGTTTATAACAGTATCGTGTATTTCATGACAGTTTTTTTGTTAAACTGATAAGTAGAGTGGTGGCAATAGGTAATTATACGCAATACGCATCTAGCAATTATACCTGCACTCATGGTGTAGTAGTTAGGAACTTAGGACGCCGTTTCCTGTCATTCGATGGGCACTTCGGCTGCGCGTTAGCGCCTAGGCTGCAACCATTCGTGGGATTTTTCCCGGGCACTCAAACCCGCATTTGCGAGATTCCTGCATGGCAACATGGACAGATTCTGAAAGTGCAGTATATAAAGGCACATGTTAATTAATTTTTTTATACAGTACATACAGTGGTAGGACTACTACTGTACATAATAATGCAGTATAGCATACTTACTTTTACTGTTCCTCGCGCAGTCATCATGTGACTGTAGCGATCAGGGACCAGAAACTCAGCCACCCGCATGAGATCTTGTATGGGTTGTATGGTGGATAGTTGTGCAGACCATGTGGCACATGGGCGTCCTCGGGGGCGGTGCCATCAAGGGGGTGGGTCAGGTCTAGATGTGTCTATTAGCATTAGGTGTGCGGGGACATTTGGTGGTAGATGAGTAACGTAGCCTAGGAGTTGTATGCGGCATCGGCTAACTAAAGTAGTGACTAGAGAGGGGTCACCACATCGTTGGTAACGATTGACGTTGGAAACATGGTGGAGCCATTTGATTCTGAGAATACGACATGTCGTGGTAGTTCTGCTGTTCATGTTTCTGACCCATAGAGAAGTATTGAGAGAACCATGGTATCAAGTATCCGAAGTTTGGTAGCGAGTCTGACATGGGTGGATTGCCACATAGGGATAGACGGAGGAATGCACTGTTTGCACGGATGCGGCGTAGAATTTCTGGTTCGTCGCTAATGCCTCTGACTATGAGATACACAAATCTGTTTGTTACTTCAATGTAGTATAGTATGACTTACCGGTGTGTGCAAAAGTCTTGAACCACCCACATGTTTCATGATTGCAGTTCAAAATTTATGAGTGGCAATTCACACTAGTCATGTACTAAACATAGCAAACAATCAATTTTGAATCTCAAACTGCACTGCTATTCCGCTTATTGCACACCCTAAGCCTACATGTAGGTGACAGACTGGTGTAACACCCTAAGCCTACATGTAGGTGACAGACTGGTGTAATATTTTGTGTGAATCATCCGGGGTGTTGTGTGGCTACGTTACATCCAAAAGCAGTATGAAATTGGCATCTAAAAGTAAAGTGCCATACATATACCGCTCGTTAAATCAGATGTCACCAGCGGTAGAGTTTCGCCGTGCCATAGATTCTGCGCGTAATAGCTGCACGAGTAGCACAACCTTACTCCCCAACCAATACATTCACCATTGTAAATGAATATACCAATTTTACATATTAAATTTCCTTGGCTTGATAAATTTTACAGGCTTGGTAAAGTGAGGCTAGGGAAACGTTTTCTCACCCACAGAACACCGAAAAATCAATCGAAACAATTTTCAGATAAAACGCCGATCGCACAGTCCGAGATTCGAACCCACGACCATGTTATATAAATGGATTTCCTTGCTCTTCTCCAAAGACATGCAACCCGGGACATTCCGCTAACAGGATATAGTCAAACGCTTTAACCGACTGAGCTATCCCCGCCGATCTGAGCGTTTGGAGGTCCATTGGGCCTCTTGTTTGTTTATTAGTAGCATTATATTTTGTCAATGCCAATTTATATTATCTTGCATCATATCTTTTCCAGTTGACCCAATTCTGGCACAAACACTCGTTACCATGGCAACAACTGGAATCCATCCTCCTCGACCACGTGGACAAATTTGCGTGCGTTTTAGCGCTCATTATGTTCCATGAAAACGACACCATATCAACAAACACGTCCGACGTTCAATTCCATCTATCCAAAGACGTCCGAGATAAATTCACACCAAAATTCATGTTAAAAATCCTCCAAGAAAACCTAAAATTGATAAAATCGAACAATTTTGCTCGGCAATTACTATCGGAAAATTTCCTCGATGAAACGACACAAAAACGCGAGCTTAAATTAGAAAATACAACCCGGCTTGTTCCGTACGACAGACTCTGGCAGGAAATCGAACAGAATCTACAAAAAGATTGGAATACACACCGATATATAACGGTATCTTCACGGGATTTATATAATCTGCAACTGCAGATGAATGTAGAGCCGTTAAACTTGGAATCAAATTCGCAGTTTACAGAAAATAATCGTGAAGTAACAGCGTTCAGTTGTAGTCATAGTTTTACTAAGTCTTCGTTACAAAAGGAGGTCGGACGATTGTTCAACGACTTGGATAGCGATAAGATCAGTGAGTTACAGAGTTTGTATAACCAATCAAATGTGATCGCATTGCCCTGTCCCAAATGCCTCGCTGCAAGTGGCTGAAGGTCCTAGGACACCAAGTTAGGGGTAAATCGGACCTAACAAAATCAAATGACATAAAATCACATAGAAGGAACGGTACTTGAAAATGAAATGTTCGTGAACTTGGTCAAAGTCCTATTGCTTTATATTGCGACCATGGTAGTGCGTAACATCGATAAATTTGCGCGGTTTTTATTCAAGGGACGAAACCGCGTAAATGTCACTATTCGGCCAGATATTGTAGCCTATGTACTGATGTACATACGGTATAAGAATCGACTATCGGAATACTTGAAGCTCACTTCAAATTGCCTGTATTTTTTTTAAAGTAGCCTATGTGTGCTAGTGTGTTAGGTATGGTGTCACTGGAACGTTAAAGGTTTTGGCACGGTTGTAATGATTTACGCTACTAAGGTATTATTACGAATCAAAAGATGTTTTGTGATTTTAGAAACTTATCCATTTCGTGACTTTTAATTTGGAAAACATTTGTTCAATATTGATTTAATTATAATTGTGTTATAAATGGCAAATAATGTGATGGCATATAACATGTTAATATATATTGTTTTAACAAAAGGTGACTTTGCATGTATTTAATCGCATAATATTGAGACGCACAGGCGTTTTTATGTCTAATAATCGACTGCTTAAGCGGATTATTCTATATAAAACGCTGGTGAGTCTCATGCGGCCGTTTTATCGCCGTTTACAATTATTATTTAATTCTAATCGACGCGACATGAAACTCGCGTTTGAAACCTAAGTCGTAACCGTTAGCAAATTTTTGTTCCACCTATGGTTCACCTCAACATGACTAATGTTTTTCTACAATCTGTCAAGGGGCATAATCTTGGAACAAAGTTTTTGAGAAACACAAATAAATATATCCAAAGGTGGTTAAATTTGAAAAGCTACAGGTCATTGATATGGAAATGTGTTCCATTAAAGTGTTACTGTACCTTCAGTATATATAGTTTGCATTATTATTATTTATTTATTTTTTATTACAAGCTTTCAAATGCATAGTTTAGCACTTTGCGTAGCCTACAATGAGAAAATAGCGCTACCATGAATTCATGGGTCAAGTATATATTGTGCTTATTTGCCTACAGTAGTTGGGTCCTATCGACATGCAAACTATACTCTGATA
>WNLI01035565.1:0-18236 GCA_025802215.1 Wirenia argentea
AGGGGTGATGTACTAATTGGGAAAGGGTGTTGTTAAGCTATAAAAACAAACTTTCAAGGAAAATCGGGCTAGAAAGTTGGGTATCGGCCTTTAATTATTGGAAACTTGTAATTCAGCTGTGGTGCTGTAGCAATATTGCAATATGATAATAATCTCAACCTGGTGAGTGGTGAATGATTTTTGGTGAATTTGTTTAACTTTCCGCACGCATGTCACGAGTGATAAGGGATTAACAGACTTTCATATTGCTCAGTGATAGTGCAGTTCACACAACCTTCCGTTAAGCCACAAGTGTCAAGACACTGACGAATGTAAGACCATTGGTGACGATCCCACGAAGATGTAGCAATATTTGTACCAATCAGATATAATGTAGTGAGGGGGAGATGGGTAAATATTGGTTCACCTGACTGTGGAATGTCGCAATTGTGGCGGCACCGGCGGAAGTAGATCGTGTCGTATTGCCCATGGATTGTCTATCATCTGTTGCCCAAACAGGATATACCAAGATGTTACATATAATACACATGTATACTTATGTCTATGAAATACAGCATAAATTATATCCAGTAAAAGAAACCTAAACTATGGCGTTTTATAACAGATTTTCCTCTTTGATCGGCTATGATCGCTCATTTTCTTTCCCAATTATGACATTTTATGTATCCGCTCACATAATTTCCATGATGACACCTGTTTTACAATATAATGTCAGGCTGTCAGCCATTTACGCATTTAGTCATTTAACTGACTGCGATCATTCAGAGAGTGAGACATATAACTGCATGCAAGATAGATCGACAGCAACATCAACGCCACAGCACAATGAAATATTGAACAGTTACACTCTAAAGTGGCCGAAAGTGAGTTGGTGGAGAAACCGGAGTACCCGGAGAAAACCACCAGAATGTGAGCAGGACTATTTCCATCTTCCATGACACGAGGACAGCGGGAAGAAGCCAGCAGAATTCCTACGAAAGCTACCTTGCCCCAGCTGCTCAATTTAGCCACTGAACTAGTGGAGGCAAGCCGGCGTTAGTTCCTTGCCAAAGAGAATTACAGAAACACAGGAAAAATGCCACAAGGATTTGCCGGGGCCCAGGCTTGAACCCGGGACCCCAAGATCTCTAGGTGAGCACTCTACCATTCCGCTATTACTCGTATGTCATACTTCTGCTTCTTACTGAAGCGGGACAGTTCCAATTTGCGCCGATGTTGCCATATTTGCAGCAATGAGATATAATCTAGTGAGCGCATTGAGTGAGATGGGTAAATATTGGTTTACCTGATTGTAGGAGGTCGCCATAGCGGAAGCGGATCATGCTGCCCATAAATGTACGCAGAAAAATATTGGTCCATCTGAGACGGAGAAAATAGTGGTCACTCAAGATCAGTGGTCTTAATTTTGTAGACCCTTACAAAAGGTGGAAGTATACCCAAATCTAAATCCGACCCGACCACTAGATATGCCACAATCAAGGGGGTGGACTAAGATTTTGGTTTGTGGGCATAATGGTCATTATGGTTTTCAAATGAAACTGTAAAAACAAGAATTCTCAGGTATTCGGGGGCTTTTACAGACTCTTTAGGTGCATTCAACCACAGAAAGTGTGCACTAGTGAGTGACTAGTGTGGACTAGACGTGTCAAGTAAAATAACCATACAACTCGTATTTCATTGCCATTCAAGAACGTTTTTTCCTTGTAGTTATAATTTTCAAAAATTTAAAGAATGATTTGTTTTGCTTGACATGTAAAATCCAAGACTAGTGAATAATAGTGATATGATGCGCACAATACTTACACTCATACAACAAAAGCCATATGAATGATTAGGTTAGCAGTATTAGTAGAGAACAACAGTACTATATTTGTATTTTAATCTAGAAAAGAAAAATGATGTGCTTACCTGTAAAATGAGTTGAGTGCAACGGGAAGTAGCCTGAGATTGAGGTAAACTGAGGTTGAGGTAGACAACGGTAGCGATTTTAATCCAAATACTTTCACATTAGGTAAAATGTTCTTCGGTGTTCAGATGGCAGTAAGTCTAGTGACCTATATTATGATAAACCTTCATACTTTCATGTTTTACCCAAATAATTCAGGTTGTGTTGTATAATTATGTAAAATATTATTCAGTGTTCAGTGGCAGTGACCTACTGTGCTACTGTATAATATGGTACACTTTCATGTTTTACCCAAATTCAAGTTGTATTTTAATGATAAGGATTTCGTTACTTTCACTTTGATGATAAAAATTGACTCATTATAGTTTTGTTTGATGTCGCCACATGGTGAAACCTGTGACACTGAAAATGTATGCTAGCCTTGTTAACTATGACAATGTTTAGTCGTTAACACGTCAAGTACTGTGGTATGTGGATTGGTCAATCTGAATGAACTAAATCTCAGAGTGTAGAATTATTGTGAAAATTTTACTTGGAAATGGAAACTTTGTAGGATGAATTTTATAAAAAATATTTCACTGGAAGATTTTAAGTGGAAGACTGTTGAGATGAGTAAATTGTCGTTTGTCACATGATGAAAGCTCGAGTCACATGGCGATAGTTTGGGGTTTTTGATTGGTCAATCGTTGTCATTTCCTCTTTGTAGTGGTATTTTGTAGTTCCATTGCAGATTAACTGAAACATAATATAAAATATATTCATTCATTCATTCATTCATAACATAAAATAAGGTGATTTACATATTACATTTATTATACATTTATTACATTTTACTATAATGCTTCACATCAGTTTTTGAGTTCGGGTCGAGTCCTCCTTCGTACTCTATGGTTCATTCACTCCTACAAGACACGACAGCTTAGTCCACACTGTATACGACTATACGGCATATTATGACAATTATTATTTTCGAAAGGTTGTAAGTTAAATTATAAGATGCATAATAAAATTTTTTTCTATTTTTAAATTAGTTTTTATTTCTATTTTTTTATAATTACATTGACGTCCTATTACATCAGTATCCAGTCAATATTTCAAGTTACTACTTACCCTGTTATTATGTTTATAATCAATGGGTATACAGTGTTGTCATTAACACAACAGAATTAATATATCGATAAGAAAATTGTAGGAAATTATTAAAAAGGTTACAGAAGCAATTAGACATAATAATACTCCCAAATTACTTTAGTATAATAATAACAGGTGTGTATTTGTTTTATTATTAATTTTAGTCGAGATAATTTTGCCAATTTTACGAACATACATTTATACAAATTATGCGTAATAACAAGAGTTCGTTCGCAAATTGATGTGACACTAAAACACATAAACAAAATTACACAAACATACATAATACATACAATCTTTAAATAGTCAGTCTTTAACTCATTGATTGCCAAAGACGTATATATACGTCATGAGAAGATGCAATTTCTTATCCTGGCAGTCAAAGAGTTAAACAGACACAATCTTTAAAATAAGTTTTGAAAATGTCATTATCATTACGATAAATACCGAAAGCAGAGTTTGCGGAAGAGTGGTGTAACTGCAGAGTGAACGTACTCTGGTAAAAAAGACCCAGAACAAACAACTATGGATGGCAGAAATAATAGCTTATTTTGTGTGTGGTGTGAATTTGTTATGTTGTCTGTGATGTCCTTAGGTAAGGCATCTCACATGACAACAGTCCATAGTTGTCGATCTATGGTGGGGTGGAGTAACTGCAGAGCGTTGTTGTGACTCTCAAGCGAGGGGTATCAGGTTCAATTCTGTGGTCTCCTGGGGCAAGGCATCTCATGTGACCACCTCTGTTGGCCCAGCGGTAGAAGTGGGTACCAATCGTGAATATTTTCCTTAGATGGAGTAGACCGCCAACTGTAAGTAATGCTGCACAATATTGTATGTACATGGACCATGGTATACGGCGCTCATTAGCAACGCCGACGTTACACCGCCCCTATAGGACTGTTACTTGAGGGACAGAGAAATCCAAAAATGTGAAATGTGACACTACTACTTTTTTTATTCGCAGAATTGGGTATAGTATCATCATACTGTATTCTCGACTCATTGTGTGAGTGATGTTAGCGGTATAAAAAAGGAAAGATGTGACTTTTATTTAAAACTGACATTTACCATTTGCATTCAATTTTATTGGAATGAATAGAGTATTTAAAACGAATATGACTCATGGGCAATAATCACAAATTGAAATGTATGTTTGTCACTACATTTGTAGTCAATAGGCGATGTTTATGTAATGCGCATATAAGCACTGTCGTATCCGCACATAATAAACGTCGCCAATAATAAACATACACAAAAAATGACATAATTACAGCAATTATCTCATATTAGGCAGTATTCTAACATACATAATAGAAAGATGAGTCAGTCTCCACAGGTTACAACACATTATGACATGATAATATGACACATCCATAGTAAGAACACGTAAGAACACTTAGGTGGCGGAAATTTACATGCTATTATTTTCGAGACTCGCAACAAGTGTTTTGTCCAAGCTCTCCACGTCCATGTCATTTGCATAACTCTGTGCATCAATTGCCTCATCAAACCACAGAGTTTTGTACTGTATATAACGTGTCATCAATTTGTTGCTCATACGTTCTAATCATAATCATTACGCCCTATTGTCAAAAATACGTACTGTATGCCGTATGCGCCACGCGAAATTGTATGTACTGCAATAGCAACGGATACTGGTTGTCATTGAGTTTTGATTCAAGGCTCTTGAAACACAAATAATAATAATTATTGTGACATTCTTTTAGAATAAAAGATGCAACAGATTTTTAAGATAAACAATGTAACAAAAGACAATCAAGTTTACAAACGTTTAAATATAGAAATATTCCGTTGTAGCCTCCGAAGTGGTATATGGATTCGGGAGATTACCCAGGTTCCCTGTACTATAGCGGATGAATGTATGTACAGACGAAGCCACACACTGCACGCCTGGACAGGCACGAGTTTGTCACGACTCACAGGTTAGTTTCCGACATTCTCACGCAGCTGGTAAACAAATCAAAGTCTACCCAATTTAAATTTCTGGGTAAAATTTAATGACACATGCGGCTGTCGTCTAGGTGGATCGTGAGCGATGCATTGGCAAACCAGTGTCTTAGACTGCTTAGCCACCACAATGCAGTATGGTATATTATACTGTACATTCTCAAATTTTCAAGCAGAAACTGCACAAAAACAAGGCACATCGCACATACCATACAATCACCAATTACCACTATGAGACACCACCTTCGCTGTCTCCTGCCATCCGTAGCTAACTAGTTATTGACCAAGTCACAACATCCCCCGGCAATTTGTCCCTCTACGGCTTCCTTTCTAAATGGCCGATAGTAACCATAATGTTCTGATAGTAACGATAATGTTCGTCAACTACTGGTCAATGAATGAATACATAATGGTGGAAAGTGGTTATAATACCGCCACGTGCACTGCACTCGTAGCGTACCTAGGGATGCAGCGGCAGCGGAAGAATTTGCATATAACGTGTTTTTATTCCAACAGAAAGTTTATATTCCAACTACTAGTCAATGGATGTATACGTAATGGTGGTTATAATACTGCTTCGTGCACTGTAACTAATGGTGTGACGGTAACGGCAGAATTTGTACACAATTGGGGTTCTTGCAAGAGAATGTTTTCGTTCCAAGAAAATGAAGACTACATACTGTACATTATAAGATAGCACAACACTGTATTTCTTTGTATTCTTCGGTTTGTTTTGTTTGTAATTATTTTATGAACAAAATTGACTGTTTGCCAGCAAGTAAAGTACACAAATTTGTATGTAATGCACATGGACGGGTAAGTCAGCCAATCGAATTAGACAAAACAAGTGACCAATACCTGCAAAATTGCAAATCATAATGGCTCAAATTGATTCAGTCAAGTGGTGCGTTTTAATATATCTATGGGTGAAAGAGTGAATTTTAGTGGGAAAAGCTCTGATGATCCTCCGTTCACCTTAGTTTAACATCGGAGTAGATGGACCAAGCAAGTGGTCTAAATCTGTATACCTCTTGTTATTTAAGTGTCATGTGTGAGCATGTTGACGATCATGCCTCTCCAATCTTCAGGACCGTGTCTTCTGTAGCAGCATGTGTCCTCGATCTCCTGTCCATTGACTGGCGTTGTTAAGAAATGTGGTGCTGCGTATCCATACATGTTTTATAGTATATCTTACTAAATATACCCCAGAGCTTAACTACAGTAGTTATGACACCCCGGTCCCCTATGCACAATCAGTTTCCTACCTAAATGGACAATAAACGCCTACGACCGTCGACCGGGGACGCATCCCTACCGACAGAGTACGAAGATGGTTGACTCATATCCCCTATGCACAGCCAGTATCCTACCTAAGTGAACAATAAACCTGTATGACCGCAGCAGGGTCTTTACCGACAAAATACGGATATGGTCAAGTCTCTGGTCCCCTATGCACAACCAGTATCCTACCTAAATGGACTACCTAAATGGCTAGTTGACCATCATAACCCATATCAGAGTAGCTAGCTGATGACCAGCATTTTTGTATTTTTTTTTCTGTGTAAAAAATATTTTTTATATTATCACGAACCAATATGACACATTCTTTACTTCTAAATGGACTATAATAGCATACGACCGCAGATGCATCCCTACTGACAAAGTACGAAGATGGTCATGTCTCTGGTCCCCTGTGCGCAACCAGTATCCTACCAAGTGGACAATAAAACCCTACGACTGCAGCAGCAGCGCCCATACTGACAACATACGAAGATGGTCGTCTCTGGTCCTCTATGTACAACCAGTATCCGTACCTAAGTGCACAATAAACCCCTATGACCGCAGCGGCATCCTTACCGACAAAGTACGAAGATGGTCGTCTCATGTCCCCTATGCACAATCACTCAATCCTACCTACCTACGTGGACAATAACCCCCTACGACCGCAGAACTCTGGGGAGCATGGTCCTTAGAGACGACGTACGAACATGGTCACGTCTGTGGTCCTCTATTTATACTAGTCAAAAAAAGATTATATATTTTTAGGTGGCGCGTTTCTTTTTTTGACCAGTATACAATCAGTATCCTACCTAAGTGGACTATAAACCCATACGACCGCAGAAGTGTCCTTACCGACAAAGTACGAAGATGGTCAAGTCTCTAGGGGCTATCAGATGAGTCATACCGAAGTGTCAATTACATAGTCAATATTATATACACCATCGTGGCGCGACGTCCGTAACAGCGTCTGTAGCGGACTGGCTACGTTATGGTCAACCATAGATGATGAGTGATCGATGGAGTGCTATGGGCAACACCGTGACGGTTGGCTATTCGAGCCGTAAATGGGATATGATCTCGCCTGATGAGGGAAATATGGAAAGTATACCAAACATCGATGATGGATACCCTTTAATACGAGCTATGGGTAGAATATCAGAGCACCTGGTGATTCACAATTCCTAATCACAACTCCACAAGTTCAGAAAGACGTGATTGGACTCACCATGGCATATATTATTCCCTATGTTACATACTATACCCATCAAGTATATTTTTTTTAATCAGCCAAAACCAATGTAAAACCAATCTAATCACTTAATTTTTGCTGAAACGATAAAAATACCAGCTAAATTTGAAGAAATTCAGTTTGAAATTCAACAAAACCCAAGTGAAAACAGAATAGCCGATAACTTTGGTTCATTCGAAAGCAAGTTTAATACCAAATGTGCATTGAAATCCCCACTGGTACTTCTGCTGAAGGTTATAAACTCAAACCAAAATAACATTTTTCCAGGAAGGAATACACACACAAAGCACAAACAATGTTGTATGTACATGGAACAAAATGCAAACAAGTGCAAAAATACTGTTAAATACAACAGATGATTCATTTACACCCATTTTACGACTACAAAATTTGTCCCCAGTTCTTCCAGGACGACGATCGATGTGATCGGGTAACAAATTTAACAACCACAATCCAGTGTCAAAAACACCAGCTCTACGGCAATAAAAGTCTCACTTCCCAGACCCCGGCAGTTGTTATTTTCTAATGGTCTTAGTAATAGCCACCGAGCTACCATTACATGTGATATTCTCCAGTCACCAAATGTTTTTGTCGCAGTCGGTGTTATGTCCCAAATCAATAGGCACTAAACACGAGGTATTCGGGTAATAAAAATTTCAGTCACCGATCGCAGTTGTTCTCCCTGATCAATAGGCACTAAATTGTGAGGGTATTACCGTGTTGCGTCGTAATACAGTAGATCATTTTTTGTCTGAAAAAGCACTGGCTCAAAATTTTGAGTAACAACCTAACTTTGTATAAAGTTTACAAGATCGTTGTCAATATGATGTATGTTCTGCTCTGTGTTCAGACTGAATGTTTTCCACAAACAACGTTTGAGAACTATATATTGATGGACAAAAAGTTGTGCCTTTGGCTGGAACACATAGGGCGAGGCAGCGGACAGCGACAGCACATGATGGCAGATCTTAAGACCTAAGCGACACGACTTGGCGCCCAAGGAACTTGAAAGCTGTATGTATCATACAAAGTACTTCACACTTTGTAGTAGTTCCTGTTATTTCCCCAAATCAATAGACACTAAAGAGGCACTAAATTAACACAAGGTATTCCACCAATAACATTTTCAGTCTTCAGTCACAGTCCCCTGATGAATAGTCACTAAATTACCACCAGGGTATCAAAGTATCGCGCCGTAAAAACAGAAATTGGGGGAAATGGTGTCGATTACGATCCGTACTTGACGCGATCAATGGCTACCAAATTTCCGCATGGCTTCGTGAAATGACTAATAACTGACAGGCGCCACCTGATTTATTGTCGGTGGTTAGGGACTGGTGTTGGTCCGTTGGGACAGTAGCCGGATGTGCGTTAGTGGGTGATACCATGATACGGTACGGTCGGTACCCGATTTATTATTGCTGGAAACTTGGTTACTGGCTTGGTCGGTAGTGGGTTGACTTGGGGTAACTATTGACCTCCTTTGGAGGATTGGAAGTGAAGTTAGAGATTATTGTTGGAAACTTGGTTACTGGCTTGCTTGGTATTGAGTTGTGGTGACAAATGAGCTCGGAGTGAGTTGTAGTTGGGACACTGGTCGAGAGATTTATTTTCAGTTAAGAATGGAACTATTGTCTTGATACTGTTAATGAAATTCAGCGTATTGGTGGCTATACTGTAGTAGGATGGATCCTGAAGATAGCCTGATACAGTACAACTTCAGATTTATAGACTGTTAGACATAAGTAGCACTTAGAAGTAAACCTTTTTGCTTCATGGTCTGAAATACGAAGATTGGTTGCCGATATAAAAAGTTGAGGTAGCTTGATACACTTCCCGCTGGTCAAGATTTCAAATCTGGATGCGTATTGCTCAGTCGATGTAAAATGAACTATAAAGTTATCAACCCTAGCTTCAATATATTGGCATGTTGAATTTTTGCTACACAACTGGTATATACCAATTTGAAAATGGGCAGAGCAAGTGAAGAGTGTCATGTCTAACGACGAAAGACACTAAGATGAGGGCGAATTTGAACAATAGAGGGGAATTTTGTATAGCCTAAATGGCTGTTTCCTCATACAGTATGTATGTCCCTTATGAAACATGATGATATAGAATCTATGGCATAAATCATACCGATTCATGATAGGTATTGAGAAACTACACTAGCGTGATAAAATGTCATTTATCATCGTGGTGGAAAGCGAGAGATACGGCGACGGAATATTTATGTATTATGGTATGAGGCCTTATGGTCTACAGTAGAGACCATAGAGCCCAGTAGTCCAGTCGGTAGTCAGCTTGGTACCGACGCGCTGGTATGGAATCCAATTTATGATCACTCACCCATGAACCACAGTCACTATTCATCATAGGAGGCGTACCGGGTGAATCTAAAAAAAGGACCCTTGAAACACAGGGGCCATAGTTTCACAAGTTTCATATCAAGCTTATACTCAAGTTATACGTATGATAACGGTAACCCATGCTCTTTGCGAAAAGGATCATAAAACTGATTCCCACTCACGAACGTCAAAGATGAACACAGAATATTGGTCGAAGATTTTGCTCCAGGTACACCTCCTAGAGCTCCTCCCAAGTTTCTCAGGATTAGAGGGTGATGTGGACATCTAGCATACAAAATATATGCCCTGTGTGAGTCGTGTTGGACCAAAAACTCATCAAGGCTTGCAAACCACCATCCTTCAATTGACAAAATTAATGATTTAGACTCCCGACAAACCAAAACCCCAAAAACCAGAGGAAAACTGCACCAAGTATTGAAGACGCTAAACAGCTGTAAAAATCCTAAGCCCTAATCCTATTTACGCCTTGAGTCAGTTCCTCATAGGTGCCGGACTAGATGGGATCACTTCCTCACTGGATCATCTAGAATAGTAGTAAAACTCTGTGGTCCCACCTCATCGTCGTAGTCTGTAAGTCGTTATCCACCTTTAGTGACCTCTCTGACTAGATGTGACCACTTTTGTCGAACTTAACATGCGTTGTTTAGGGCATACCAATTCATATTCATATGAAATAAACCTTAGAACTCAAAATTATAGCTAATTTTAGCATCACCCTATAGATGGATGTATCATGGACCCGACAGAGAAACACTGCCACGAGAGACCCACGAAAATCTATTCTCAGCCGTAACTGATGGCCTTTTATGGCAGATTTGTCTTTTACGTCGTTGATTTATGGTATAGGGTGGAGAGGTTTCAATTAACCAACGACGATAGCGGCTGTGTGATTGGCGTGATTTAATGTCCGCTCCAGCTTTTCTTACCTTAGTTTATAGGTTCTATACTTTATAGGGTTTTTTTTCTCAACCACAATCTTCTAAGCAAGAAACTTTGTTGCGTTTCGGTTTATTGCGCAGGAATTTTATCACGAAGCTGAAGTTGAATGTTGTTTTTAAGACACTGTGTCAGGCACGGTAAATATATCTTGACGGAAGGGAATGATTTTTATCTATCCCTAACTAAGCTTCATGTTTGCCAGAATTGGCTCGCTTATGGTGATTTTATTTCATTTCCGGTCGATTACGCTTTCCTGTTGTGCTGACTGCTGAGTGCTGAGTTCCATTTCTTTTATTTATTTTATTAGTTTAAAGCCATAGACACTGTGTCATCTACTGGACACGAACAATTAGCATTCTGTAGAGCATTTCTCTTCTAAAGTACATGGAACGAGAAAGGTAGGACGTAGGAAATATGCATCATCAACATAGATGATGTTACTCCAATATACATTGATTGTCAAGATACGTTTTTTAACCAAGCACAATAATTATACCATGTATATCATGATTACCCTGTCTGTATTATTGAGTTACAGTAAGTAACATCGGTAAGTACATCGCTCACATATAATAGACGAGACCATCAGTGTGACCGTCTAAGTGCCTCGCAGGATCCGAGACAATACAGTACAAGATAGGTTTTAGTGGTAATGTTGTATTTTAGGAGGTTTGTCTCGCCCTAATATGGTTGTATGACATGAAACCAAGTAGTGTCCTCAATCCACGATATGGTAGAGACTAGAGACGAGTTTTATCCAATAGCGTGACACTGGATTAAAGATTCGTGTTTAAAAAAGACTATACAGATTCTACTTCTCAACAATGTAGTGAGATACCAACAGACCACGAGGAAATCTAAAGTGTCAATTGAAGAGATTATGTGCACCTTCGAGTCCGTGGCCTTGGCTATTAATTTCAGGTGCAGAATGACCGCTGACTAAGCTTCAGTTTACTGGCGGCAAACATTCATGATAAAGCTCATCCATAACTGAGTATGTCTACGTACCCAGACGAGACAAATAAATACAGCATACAACATCAATGTTTTAGGAATCAACATATCTATACGGTTACGTTTTATATAAGGTAGTATCTCAAAGATGTGTCAAATACTCTCTGTTAGGTTTTGGTAGGATCTTAACAATCACCCGAAACTCATCCTGGTAACATTTCAGTTGACGCGGCCCCGCTGAAAATTACATGTGAAAATAGAAAGAGTCCCGGAAGTTGTAGTACTGAATGGAAAAGAATAAGGGAACATGACCGACATTACCCGTCTAAATTTTTACAGCGCTATCCTCATTCCTATTAAACTGCTTACGTTGCATGACGAGACAAATACTGTAACACTGCACACAGTATTATGTCATTAAGAATCATCACATACAGTAATTACAGTTGTGTTTTGTTAGCAACCATCAAATCCAGTTGCTTTTTATATATGATTATCAGATACGGTTGTGTTTTACTTGGGAATAATCACATACAGTTTCGTTTACTTAGGAACCATCAGATAGGGTTGCGTTTTATGTAGGAACCATCGGGCACAGTTGCTTTTAATGTAGGCACAATCAGACATGTTTGTGTTTTACTTAGGAACAATCAGACACGGTAGCTTTTTACTTACGTACACGTGTGTTACCTCAAGGCGAGGCACTTTGTTAGGTCACATTCGGTCACGAGGCAGCCGGCGTGACGCGGCCGGTATAACCACAGACAAGGGGGACAGCATTCACCAGAATGGTGGGGTAATTTGTGGGCTCATCCACGCGTGAATGACAGATTGTGTCGGGATAATGGAAAAACTGAAAGAAGATGGTGGCTGATGGTTTTTGGTAATGCGAGCGCGGGGAGGGGATGGATTATGTGGGGGTGGGGTGTCTGGGTGTTACGTGTTATGGGGGGATAAAAGTACATACCATTACAGTATCAGTATATTCACACGATATTTATAACGTTTGTGCCATGGTGATATACAATTCCAAGCTACCAACAATTATAATAGGGCAAGAAGTGATTGCTTCAAAAGAAAATTGGGTAAGACAATGTGGATGTAATTTGGATGTACAGCTGTTACAGGAGTAGATCTGAAAATAGTCTGAAGAAACCAAACCTATTTCCTTAGGCGAGATTCGCTCAGCAAACTACATGGCACACGAAAGGTCATATCTTTTTTTAAAAGACTAATTACAGTTGGTTCAATTGAGCTAGTGATAGCTTTGATATAATGTTAAATTATATCACACCAAGTGTGGTCATGTTCAGCAATGAACAAAACGCTTCTCATCATCATAATGTTAAATAGCTATATAACAATTTTGTGATAAAATATCATTTTGGCAAAATAATGACAGTCACAATTTATTTTGAATCGAGACTGAAGATACAGATTACATCAAATAAGATTATATCCAATCAAATCTTCGAATGGTATTAACTGAGATGACGTCAGACCTGTCAGCTCGCCTGTCACTTCAGATGTCTACTTGTTATTCGACCGAGTCACATCGTGATCTGAAATCTGTTGATATCACGAAATATTCTCAAGGTTTTTGGTTTGTATTTTTTATCCACGTTAATCCTTTTGCCCTTTCCATTTTTGTTTAGTTTTATGGGTATTACTATTACTTACATTCGTTTTCTTTATTCTGAAGTATATATTTTTTCATTCACGGCACAAATATGATGTATTTTTTGGCTCTTTTGACCATAAACCTGGACTTTGTTTATTTCAGGGTAAAAATCAATATTCAAACAATTTTAACTTCTTTTATTCCTTAATTTTCTTGTGCCTTTCCCGACGATTTTTCTTCATAATATTTGCGATATTATTTATTTTTTATGAAGAAAAACTTTACCTTTTCTGCTTCAGATTTTTCGACCGTCTCTCCAAGTTTTCAAGATACTGGAATTTTCCCGCCTTTTCTGTTGGGGCGTTCGTTGGGGGCGCGGTTCGTGTGCAGTGATTTGGATTGTGTTTTGGGTGTTTTTTACCTGCGTGGTAACAATGTCTGACCATTATAATCCTGATAAAACTGATAAACGGCCTCCTACAGTTCTAGGGAGGATGGCGGACAATTTAAAATTGGCCGATAAAACTGATAAAAACACGTCTAAAAATGCTACCCCCAAGGGAGCCCCGACGTCTGCTCTCGTGGACGACAATTCAAGATCGATAACTGCGTCCGCTTTGCAACAAAATGGCGACAAAGGTAAAAA
Organism: Wirenia argentea; assembly: GCA_025802215.1. Classification (NCBI taxonomy): domain Eukaryota; kingdom Metazoa; phylum Mollusca; class Solenogastres; order Pholidoskepia; family Gymnomeniidae; genus Wirenia; species Wirenia argentea. The sequence continues at coordinate 14,065 of WNLI01035565.1, forward strand.
GTCGGATAAAAGTGATAAAAGTGAAAAATCGCATGATAGTTATGCGCGGAAGTCGGATTTTCAAAGACTTGAGAGTGCCATGGAGAAAATGGCAAATGCCATCGTTAATATGGCATCGAAAGAGCCTGAAAAAGACGATGGTCTAGTGCCCGTCAGTGCTCAAGATCAGAACGCGATACAGGCAGATAATAATGACGCGAATGAGCGTGATGAGACCGTTCCTATCGATGATAACGTTGCCGCGGCGCATCCGTTAGCCGAATCTCGCGAGTATTATGACACTAGTGATGGTGTTAGTGAGGATATTGATAATGAGTTAGCCGAGATGCAAAACAATTTCGCAAAAGCCCCCCTTGCTGGTGATATTTTACATGAAAAATATACATATTATTTAGCACGTCCGAAAAACTGTGAGTCTATGGTAACCACTAAGGTAAACAAAATCGTATGGGATAAGCTTAAGTATGAAACGAAAGAGCGTGATCAAAAACTTCAAAGTATCCAAAAGCCACTCGTTGCCGGACTAAATGCTGTAACTTTTGTGGCGGACATACTTGTAAAAAATTTACAAACTGACGTACTTATGGACAAAAAAGCGACTAACGTTGCGCTAGAGTTTTGTGTTGACTCTATGGGACTATTGAATACTGCGAACGTGCTATTAAACCGTAAGCGCAAAGAGAATCAAAAAGCAGACTTTAACTTTTTGTTTAAAGGTATTACACACGATAGCGAAATGTCTAGCCCATCCCTATTATATGGGGACAATTTTCATGCCAAGGTGAAAGAAATCGACGAGACTAACAAAATTACGAATAAATTCACGCACCCAAAACCGTACGATCGTTATCGAGGTTCACGTAACGGTCGTTTCCGTGATTATCGAAGTTTCCGTGGTGATCGCGGTCGAAGTCGGGTCTATAGCGGTCCTGACACACGTGGTTCGGGCAGCTTTTACCGTGGTGGCTCAAGTCGTGGAGATTCATATCGTGGCAGTTCGAGTCGTGGTCGGAGTGCTTCGCGTGGACGAGGGACGTCGAAGGTGAGACGAGGTAAATATCAAGCTGGCACACTACAGTATGCTGTAGATGAATGGAAAAAATTGACGTCCGACAAATTTATTTTGCAAGCTGTTACTGGATACGAGATCGATTTTGAAATGACACCAGTACAGCATAATTTGCCAAGACAGTTGCGTTTATCGCCTTTTGATTATAGCTGTCTCGAACAACAACTCGATGCCTTTATTAGTCAAGGTATAATCGAAGAAGTTTCGGACGTTGACACAAAATTTTTGTCAAATGTGTTTATTACGCCTAAAAAAGATGGCACAGGTCGCTTGATATTGAATTTGTCGGACCTCAATAAATTTGTGAAATATAACCATTTTAAAATGGATAATATTGAATCGATTTTGAATTTAATACGCCAAAATTGCTTTATGGCGTCTATCGATTTAACCAATGCCTACTTTTCGGTGTCTATCTCACCTGACTATAGACCATATTTACGATTCAAGTTTAATAGTCGCACATATCAGTTTTTGTCTCTACCCCAAGGTCTCTCTGCCGCTCCGCATCTTTTCACTAAACTTCTCAAGCCAGTGTATGCCAAGCTCAGAAGCCAAGGCTATATATCATCAGGCTATATTGATGATTCTTTCCTGATGGGAATGACAGAACTGTCATGTTCTGAGAATGTACAGGCAACGATTACATTGCTGGAGTCCCTTGGATTTTATGTTAACTATGAGAAGTCTTGCCTTGTCCCAGCACAAAAACTAGAACACCTAGGTTTTATTATAGACTCGAGTAATATGACTGTTACACTCACGGAGTCAAAAGTGTCTAAAATCATCAATAAATGCCATGAGATAACCAGGAAGCCTGATGTTACCATAAGAGCAGTTGCTGAATTGATTGGCCTGCTAGTATCCAGTTTTACAGGCGTACAATATGGCCCTCTGTATTATAGGTCATTGGAGGCAGATAAAGATCATGCCTTGAAAACAGCCGCTGGAGATTTTGACGCCTTTATGACCCTGTCAAGTGAGTCAATAGAAGAAATTGACTGGTGGATACATAATATTGACAAACAGTATCGTTCCATTTCTCATGGTAACTTCAATTATATTGTGACCACAGATGCTTCAAAAAAGGGTTGGGGGGCAGTGCTGCATGCTGCAGGCTCCGACACCATACTTGGTACAGCCGGTAGACGTTGGTCTACACAGGAAGCACAAGATGATATCAATGTCCTAGAATTGACCGCAAGTTTTAACGGTTTAATGACATTTGCAGGTCATATATCTAATTGTCACGTGAATGTACAGATGGACAATACAACAGCCATTTCATACATTAACCACAAAGGCGGACTTCATTCTGAGAAATCCAATAGAGTAGCCAGACTTGTTTGGCTGTGGTGTATGAAGCAGGGAATATGGCTTACCGCTTCTTTCATTCCAGGTCGACTCAATACCATTGCCGACCACAAATCTCGAGTTTTTGATGATACTAAGGAATGGAAGCTTAAGACCTCTGTGTTTGATTACATCACACGTATGCTATGTAGACCTAATATCGATTTATTTGCATCCAGGTCTAATTTTCAACTGAAGCCGTATGTGAGCTGGTTGCCGGATGCTGATGCAATTCACGTGGATGCTTTCACGATGAACTGGGCCCGTTATATTGTATATGCTTTTCCACCCTTCAGCGTGGTAGGGAGAGTTCTCCAAAAGATAGAGCAGGATCAGACGATGGGACTGCTCATAGTTCCGGACTGGAAGACCCAGATCTGGTACGGTCATTTACTGCGTCTACTACTCCACCCTCCATTGAATCTGAAATGGACGGACAATTTATTGACGATTCCCGGCACCAAGATGATCCACCCCATAGGCCGAAAACTCAATTTGATAGCCTGTTTGGTGAGTGGAAAACAAATTTAAGTGATAAAACTTTTGAATTGCTTATGGCTTCATGGCGGGACTCGACTAAACATCAATATCAGGTTTATATAAGGAGGTGGATTGGTTATTGTGTGGACAATGACATTAACATTAGGTCTTGTGAGACTGTAAACATTTTGAACTTCTTGACATTATTATTTGAAGAAGGTCTTGGTTATAGTGGTATAAATACTGCGCGCAGTGCGCTTTCATCATTTTTGTCACTTAATTCTGAACGTACAGTTGGGTGCCATCCCTTAATTGTAAGATTCATGAAAGGTGTGGCAGTTAAGCGCCCTTCATGTCCACGGTATAGTACCATTTGGGATGTAGCACAGGTCTTTAATCTGTTCCGCAAACAACCATTGATTGAGAACCTCTCATTATATGATATGACATTACGCACTGCTATGCTAATTTCACTGGTGTCTGCTCAAAGAACGCAAACATTACATCTACTAAACATTGACGATATGGTTGTGACTGACGATGCATACGAGTTTTACGTGTATGGAAATTTTAAACAATCTAGAGTGGGATGCGACACATTAGTGGTCACCCTTAATGCATACAAAGCAGACCTTAGGCTGTGTGTTTATAATACACTCTCTGAATATCTTAAAATAACGCAAGGTTTGCGTCAAACACGCAAATTGTTCATTTCCACTATGAAACCTCACAAAGAGGTATCCAAAGATACCATTGGTCGTTGGCTTAAGACCGTTATGTCCATGTCTGGTATTGATACATCTATGTACAAGCCGCACAGCACCAGGGCGGCGGCTACATCAGCAGCCCTTCGTAAAGGGGTGAATGTCGAGTTTATCCTAGCCAAAGCAGGATGGAGTAGTGAGCGCATGTTTGCGCAATTTTATAACAAACCACTCATGCATAATAATTTTGCAAACAAAATTTTGCAGTAATGGTACATTAGCTGTCATAGGTCAAGTACACCTATTACAACATTGTTGTTATACATAGTAAATCAATCTATGTAAAAAATATAAACTTTTGATTCAAGCATAAATCAGCTTTATTTAAAATAATTTTTATTTTTGTACCATGACTTCGGAGGGTGAATTTTACACATTCCCCCTTTGAAGTCTCAGTTAATACCATTCGAAGATTTGATTGGATATAATTAAATAATTAAACGAGACTTACCTGGAAGGTGAAGTTTGTTGTTTAATTATATCCTCATCAAATCGGAGAATGGTAT